>CM060120.1:2500-174256 GCA_030522415.1 Channallabes apus | reverse complement strand
TGTCACCCTCTGCCTCTTACTAAAACTCCGACACAGAGGGTACGTTATAATGTCTACCGTTCAGCTTGTTCAGTGTGTAGAGTGCAGGATGTTTAGACATTCTTCCTCCGTCATTAGTGATAATTTTATTTGTGATAGGTGTGTGTTAGTGAGCACTCTGACGGAGAAGATATCAGCATTAGAGGAGCGCATCCAGACTTTAGAGAGGGTTAGACAGTGTGAGAGCAGCGTTATTCCTGTAGCGGACAGTCTGGGTGCCACAGGCGGAGATAAACAGCCCCCGACTCCGGCATTAGAGCCCTCACAGCGGGGCGAGTGGGTGACGACTCGGCGGCATACTCGTTCAGCCAAAGCTAACGCTAAGGCTAGCCCACCGGAGCACACCTCCTCTGCGCTTCACGTGTCCAACAGGTTTGCTCTCCTCAGTGCTGCACCCGCTGAGAAACCTGAAAGAGCTCTGGTTATAGGAGACTCTATACTGAGACACGTGACATTAGCTAGACCTTTAGGGGCGCCAGCGGCAGTGGTTAGGTGTATCCCGGGAGCCAGAGCACCGGACATAGCAGGTAATCTTAGGGCTCTAGGACAGCATAGGTTCTCTAAGATAGTGGTACATGCTGGAGCTAATGATATACGCCTTCGTCAGTCAGAGGTTAGTAAGAATAACTTTACAGAGGTGTTTAAATTAGCGAAGGCGATGTCCGATGAAGTAGTATGCTCTGGTCCCATCCCAATGAGACGTGGCGACATAGCTTACAGCAGGTTATGGTCGCTGAACCGCTGGATGTCCAGGTGGTGCTCCGAAAATAATGTGGGCTACATAGATAATTGGAAGACCTTTGAGGGCAAAGCTGGCCTGTTAGGGCGGGACGGTGTCCATCCCACTCGGGAAGGTGCTGCTCTCATTTCCTGTAGTATAGCTCATAGTCTCAGTAGAGGTCTAGTTAATCTGTGACAATCCAGAGCCCAGGCCAGGGAGCAGACAGACAGGCTAAACCAACCGTCTGCTAGCTGCATAGAGTCGTCACTCAGGGTTCACCATATTGAGACTGTGTCTGTTCCCCGATCTAAGCAAAAATGTAGAAAGACCCAGAAAGTCTGTTTCAATAATCTAATTAACATAAAGACCACAAACTCAGATCATACTGAATGCGCAGCCGGCACCTCTGATCTGAAGCTAGGATTGTTAAATATTAGATCTCTCACATCAAAGGCAGTTATTGTTAATGAAATTATCACAGATCAGGCGTTTGATATACTCTGTTTAACTGAAACATGGGTTAAACAGGACGAGTATGTAGCTCTAAATGAAGCTAGTCCTCCTGGATACAGCTACATACACCAGCCTCGGTTAACTGGTAGAGGAGGAGGCGTCGCAGTTATTCATAATGATAATCTGTCTATCGTACAAAAACACGGACACAAATTTAACTCATTTGAAATTCTCTATAGTAACATAAGTGTATTTAAGTATATTAAATCAGCTCAGTCGATTCCACTAATTATAATTTACAGACCTCCAGGGCCGTATTCTGAATTTCTTAGTGAATTTGCAGATTTCATCTCAGACCTGGTCATTTCTGTAGACAAAGTGTTAATTGCTGGAGATTTTAACATTCATTTTGAGAATCCAGAAGACCCTCTGAGAACAGCATTTATATCCATACTGGACTCCGTAGGTGTAAATCAGTGTGTAGTAGGACCCACTCATAAAGCAGGTCACACTTTAGATTTAGTAATATTCTTCGGATTAATTATAAGAAATGTATTCACAATTCCACTGTCTGAAATTATCTCAGATCACTATCTTGTCTCCATTCAAGTGTGTCACAGTGATAATGTACGCACAGCACCGCGCTACCGTATTAAACGTACATTCACATCAACTACCACACAGAGTTTTATCAGTAATCTCCCAGAGTTACCAACTTCGATTAGGCCACCGTCTGACCCCACAGAACTCGATCAGGCGACTGAATATTTAGAGTCGACACTTCGTTGTACCTTAGATAATGTAGCTCCAGCTAAAAGAAAAATTATTAGAGATAAGAAACTCGCTCCCTGGTATAACGATCACACGCGCACTTTAAAACAGACTGCTCGGAAATTAGAGCGTAAATGGCGTCAAACTAAATTGTTGGTATTTCAAATAGCATGGAAAGAGAGCATCCTGAACTATAGGAAAGCTCTTAGTGTAGCTAGATCAACGTATCTCTCCACTCTTATAGAAGAAAATAAAAATAATCCTAGATTTTTATTTAATACCGTAGCCAAATTAACCAGAAATAAGACCACTACAGAAATCTCCACAACAACATCATGCAATAGTGAGGACTTCATGAACTTTTTTAATAATAAAATTGTAAATATCAGGCATAAAATTGAGGCTTTGAAACCAAACAATGTAATTGATACTGATGTTAACCTAGCCATGTCAGATTCAAACCTAGAATACTTTACTCCTCTTGAAGAGAATGAACTAATTTCACTCATCTCTTCTGCAAATTCATCAACCTGTATATTAGATCCTATACCGACACATTTTCTTAAACAGATAGTACCAGTAATAACAGAACCGATGTTGAGAATAATTAATTCCTCACTCAGCATTGGTTATGTTCCAAAATCTTTTAAAGTAGCAGTTATTAAACCAATAATTAAGAAACCTGACCTCGACCCCTGTCAGCTGTCCAATTACAGGCCAATATCAAACCTCCCCTTTATCTCTAAGATTCTGGAAAAGATAGTAGCGGAGCAGCTATGCTCATATCTACATAGAAATGGCATACATGAACTGTATCAGTCAGGATTTAGGCCTCATCACAGCACAGAAACAGCACTCGTTAAAGTAGTAAATGACCTCCTATTGGCCTCTGATCAGGGTTGTGTAACTATGCTTGTATTACTCGACCTCAGTGCAGCTTTTGACACTATTGATCATGCTATTCTTCTTCACAGATTAGAAAATTTAGTAGGAATTAAGGGTACAACCCTCTCCTGGCTCAGATCCTATTTGACCGATCGTTATCAGTATGTAGACTTAAATGGTGATTATTCTGCATGTTCTCTAGTGGAGTTTGGCGTTCCGCAGGGTTCAGTTTTAGGCCCACTGCTTTTTTCCCTTTACATGCTTCCTCTGGGCAACATAATCCGTAAGCATGGTATTAGTTTTCATTGTTATGCTGACGACACACAGCTATATGTCTCAACAAAACCTGATAAGAAAAACCATCTTACTAAAGTTGAGCAATGTGTTCAGGACATAAGAAATTGGATGCTAATTAACTTCCTTCTGCTTAATCCGGATAAGACAGAAGTTCTAGTCATAGGACCGCATACAGCTAGAAGTAAAATCTTAGATCACACCGTAACTTTAGATGGCCTTTCTGTTCCGTCAAGTGCAACAGTAAAAGACCTCGGCGTGATTATAGATTCCAGCCTTTCATTTGAAGCTCATGTAGATAATATCACCAGGATAGCATTCTTTCACCTTAGAAATATCGCCAAAATAAGAAATATATTATCGCTAAATGATGCAGAAAAACTAGTTCATGCTTTTATCACTTCTAGGTTGGACTATTGTAATGCCTTACTGTCTGGTTGTTCAGTTAGGTGCATAAACAAGCTTCAGCTAGTCCAAAATGCAGCAGCGAGAGTCCTCACTAGAACCAGAAGATATAAGTACATCACCCCTATCCTATCTTCACTGCATTGGCTCCCTGTGAAATTTCGCATTGATTTTAAAATACTACTCTTGACATATAAGGCATTAAATGGTCTTGCGCCGCAGTATCTGAGCGAAATGCTAGTGACTTACGATCCGCCACGCCTACTTCGGTCAAAGGATGCAGGCTGCTTATCAGTACCGCGTATTATGAAAACTACAGCTGGGGGCAGAGCTTTTTCTTACAAAGCCCTAAAATTATGGAATAGTCTTCCAAATAGTGTTCGGGACTCAGACACAGTCTCAGTGTTTAAGTCTAGGCTCAAAACCTATTTATTTAACCAAGCATTTTATAAATAGATTTGCCATAAGGTAAAGGAGCAGATCTGGGGGACTCATGGACGTAGAGTATTATGGTGAACTGGTATGTTTAGATGCTGTCTTCCTCAGTCTCATTTGATCACTCAGGTTTGTTGACGGTGAGGTGATTGTTTGCTTTACATCTCCGGGTACATTCCGGGTCATTATGGCCAAAACGGAGAGACTCAGGAGGAGTTTTTATCCACAGGCGATTAGACTCCTCAACCATGATGGGCCACTCTCCCATTCATAGGACTGGTAACAGTTCACCCACACACTGCTGTGCTGACATTCCACACTGCACACTGCACTTTAGTCTGGACTGTAAGCATCACTTGCACTAACATCTTTATCCTGCTCAGATACACACTTTATTATTATGTTTACATTTGCACCTTTTTTTTTTTTTTTTTTTTAAATTTCAATTTCTATTTCTATTTATAGATTATTTCTTTTCTTTTGTTTCTTGTTATTTGCACAAAGTAGGAGCGGTTCAGGATACATTTCACTGCGTGTTGTACTTGTATAATTATGCATGTGACAAATAAAGAATCTTGAATCTTGAATCTTGAATCTTGAATCTCAGGGAGCCCTCATGTTTGTGTTTCCTTCTGGCTCTCCCTTTTAGTTATGCTGTCATAGTTAGTCCTGCCGGAGTCTCTGCTTGCACTCTACAGTAAATATACATTCACATTAGACATTGTGACTGTGACCATACCTAATTGCAATCTCTCCTCCTCTTCTCTTCCTCCCCCTCTTTCTCTTTCCTCTCTCCCCCTGTCTCCCCCTTTCACTCTTTCTCTCTCTCTCTCTGTCGAGCTACACATGTGGTTCCTGAGCTGCCAGTGATCCAGACTCCCTCTGCCCTCCGGACCTGTCTGATCCATCTTGGTGCCCGGTTTCTGGTTGGAGGTCTCATCGCATGGATGCCCCGTGTGTCTCTTTAGGATGCGTCTGGTGTCTGGGGATGATTCTCTATACTTAGAAGATGGTTCTGGCCTCGACTGGTGTGGTCAACTGTTTCTCTGAGGACTTGACAATTCGATAGTTCAGGACTGGAACTTTCTACAAGTCTATCTGAGTCTCCAATAACTACTGGACTCCATTTTACATCAAGTATTATAACATCAATTAACATCAACTATTATAGCTGAACCTAACACTTAACACTGTATAAATGCAGATCATTTCCTGCTATCTGTTTCACCCAGATGAGGATGGGTTCCCTGTCGAGTCTGGTTCCTCTCAAGGTTTCTTCCTATTACCGTCTCAGGGAGTTTTTCCTTGCCACTGTCGCCCTCGGGCTTGCTCGCCAGGGAATATCTGAACATTTTGATTCATACACATTCACATTCCATACAAACTTAAATAATTCTTTTGATTGTGTAAAGCTGTTTTGAGACAATGTCAATTGTTAAAAGCGCTATACAAATAAAACTGAATTGAATTGAATTGAATTCTTACCAACTCAGCCCTGGACGCCCTCTCTGGTGCCACCGTGTTCACTAAGTTGGACCTCCGGAGCGCCTACAACTTGGTGCGCATCAGAGAGGCTGATGAGTGGAAGACGGCCTTCATCACCCCCACCGGACACTATGAGAGCCTGGTCATCCCATTTGGTCTCTGCAACGCACCCTCGGCCTTCTAGGGTTTCATCAATGACGTCCTCAGAGACATGCTAGGCCGATGGGTGTTCATCTACCTGGATGACATTTTAATCTATTCACGCACCCCCGAGGAACACACCAAACACGTTCGAGCTGTCCTTAAGAGATTGCTCGCCCACCAGCTGTACTGTAAGCTGGAAAAGTGTGCTTTTCACGAGCACTCCACCACGTTCCTGGGTTTTGTTATCTCGCCCCAGGGTGTGGCCATGGACCCGCAGAAGCTGGAGGTTGTACGTCACTGGCCCCTACCCAGGACACTCAAACAGCTCCAACGCTTTCTCGGGTTTGCAAACTTTTATCGTCGCTTTATCCGGGGCTACAGTACAGTTGCAGCACCACTCACTGCACTTACCAGGCTCTCCAACCATTCCTTCCAACTCAACCCTACCGCCATCTCAGCTTTCCACCGACGCTGTCACCTGTTCACCACCGCACCTATTCTTCTCCATCCAGATGCCAGCCAACCATTCGTTATGGAGGTGGACGCGTCGGAGGTGGGCGCCGGCGCTGTTCTCTCCCAACGAGGTCCAGACCAGAAGCTACACCCATGTGGCTTCTACTCCAAAAAATTTAACCCCACTCAGCAACGATACGGAGTAGGGGACCGCGAACTGCTGGGCATAAAGTGGGCCTTGGAGGAATGGCGTCACTGGCTCCATCGTCTGGACGGATCACCAAAACCTGATAACCATCCGAAGTCTTAAACAATTAAATCCACGACAGGCATGGTGGGCGCTGTTCTTCGAACAATACAATTTCCATCTCTCGTACCGCCCGGGGTCGAAGAACACCAAGGCCGACGCCCTCTCCCGTCAACACGAGCGAGAGACGCCCCAGGCGGACCCCGTGCCTGTCCTTCCACCCACCCGAATCATTGCACCCCTACAGTGGAACCTGGAAACGTGGGTCCGCCAGGCACTGACCAGAGAACCCGCACCGGCAGGTGTGCCGCCCGGACGGCTCTTCGTCCCCGACCCACTCAGATCCGAGGTCCTCCAGTGGGATCACCCGTCGCAGGACACCAAGGGAGCCGGAGAACCACCACCTTCGTGGGCCGGGCCTTCTGGTGGCCCTCAATGAGGAAGGAGATCACTGAGTTCGTTCGGGCGTACCCAATGTGCGCCAGGGCGAAGGACATCAATCAGCCAACTCCAGGGGAACTCCAACCACTTCCAGTTCCCCGTCGACCCTGGTCCCACATTGCCGTAGATTTCATCACGGGCCTACCGGACTCGGATGGAAAGGACGTCATTCTGACCATTGTGGACCGCTTCTCCAAGGCAGTGCACCTGGTGGCCCTCGCTGGACTCCCGTCAGCGAAAGATACAGCCGAGCTGATATTGGAACACGTAGTCCGACTGCATGGGTTCCCAAAGGACATCGTCTTGGACAGAGGTCCCCAGTTCACCGCCAAGTTCTGGAAGGCCTTCTGCCGTCTGATCGATTCGTCCTGCAGTTTGTCTTCTGGCTACCACCCCCAGACGAACGGTAAGACAGAGCGAACCAACCAACAGCTGGAGCGCTACCTAAGATGTTTTGTGTCGGATCGCCAGCGCTCCTGGGCCCGCTACCTCAAGTGGGCCGAGTTATCACACAACCTCCACGTCTCCTCAGCCACCAACCTGAGCCCATTTGAGGTGTGCTATGGTTTCCAGCCTCCGATGTTCACCCACCAGGAACCGGAGGTTGATGTACCATCGGCCCAACAGTTGGTTCGCCGGTGCCGGCGGCTATGGCACCAAGCCAACCTCGCCATCCGAAGCACCAACGCCAACTATGTGGCCCAACACCGCCGCCGGCACCCTCCGGGACGGTTGTACCACGTAGGTGACAAAGTGTGGCTGTCAACCAAGAACCTCCACCTGCACACAGAGTCCAAAAAATTATCACCAAGGTTCATAGGGCCATACCGCATCACCCTCAGGATCAACCCTGTCACCTACCGGCTCCAGCTGCCTGCGGCGCTCCGGATCCACCCCGTCTTCCACACCTCACAGCTGAAACCATTCACCACCTCACCCATGGTTCCACCCACCCCCCCTGCTCCTCCTCCCCGAATTATTGACGGGGGTCCCGCCTACACCGTGCGACGGATCCTCGACTCGCTCCCTCGGGGCAGGGGCACCCAGTATCTGGTCGACTGGGAGGGCTACGGCCCCGAGGAGTGGTCCTGTGTTCCAGCTCGCTTCATCCTCGACTCCGGGCTCATTAGGGACTACCGTCACCAGGTATCCTCCACCCCTGGACCGTCCGGAGTAGGTCCTGGACGGGGGGGTACTGTCATGCACACTCAGCCGCGACCGGCACTAGGACCCGGAAGTAAGACGGTCGCGAACCTCAAAGCATAAAAGGAAACAAGATGGCGCCGCACATCGCTCTGTCATTGAGTTATGCCCAGGCTTTTTCGGAATCGTTCCCATGCATGTGAGTACTCACATTTACTGTGAGAGTCCTTATAGCAAATCGCGTGATTAAACTGCCCGCTCGTGTCCATCCGTGTTTGGGTTTACCATTCATGCTACAGGGCTAACTGCTAAAGCTATCATCTTTCTGGTCATCCCGGGTTAGTTCGTGACATTACATGAGTGAACTTTATGTCTGTGAAACTGATACATTTCTCTTGTCTGTAGCTTTTGGGCAAAGTTTTGCATTTTAAACAAGCTCTCATCAAGGCTACAGGTAATTTTGATGTCTGAATTTGTGAAATTAAAGCATGAGCTATTCTCTGCAAAAGCGTTTTTAGTGATTTTGATGCTTCATATTCACTTGTACCTTTTCTGCTCTTTATCTTCACCTTCAATAAAAATGTGTTTTACTTTTAGCCTTTATTCATGTTAACAATCATAAACTAGATTTGTGTTAAGATAGACCTTGTGAGTTTAGTATTATAAGATTAACCCTACCATTTTTATTACAGATATAATCTCATAATAATAAGGACATGATGAGAAACACCCTGAGAGAAATACCCTCACAACATTCACATTATTTCCAACCTAAAAATTACCTGGATATTTGCATAAATTGCCTGTGAATCTCACCTGTTCTTCCCAGAATTGGCTATAAATATCTGACAAAGTAAGCGAAGAGGGATCTGTTTTGGATTGCAATAGTGAACCTCAGAGATATCTGTTTCTGTGCTCTAGAAAAAATGTCTAAAAAAGGTAAGAACATTGCAACTTGTATTATAACTAATATACTGCTACAATTGTAACTATTATTAAAGATATATATGTTATTTTCACTAATATTATTAATGCACTTCATAATAATACTATAATAAGTATTACTCCTACAAAAAAAAAAATTATTTCACCTTTTAGTTGTTGCATTTGGACCCTTGGTTTGGGTTTTGCTTTTACAGGTACGGTCACATTAAGAAAATGTCTTTATCAGGTTAGAATTTGAAATTCCTCCTTTCTTGACAGTTATGAAGACGAGTACCATTGAGATGGCGGCTCTAGGAAGGGCTCTTCATCCTGGTGCACTGTACGACTGCCGTACTGATTCCATAATTCCAGGTAAACATCCCACAACATGTATATATACAGTGAAACCTCTGATTGCAAGTAACGTGATTTGCGAGCGTTCCATAAAACGAGCAAGGATTTGTAATAAATTTTGACTTGAAAAATGAGCAAGTCTTGGTTTACGAGTACCGAGTATCATGTATCACGCATGCGCTTCTTGTTTTGACGCCGAGCGTCACGTGATCACAACTGAGCCGACGGTTTTTCTCTCTCTTGCGCTGCGGAATTGTGGGTAATCGTCTCCCCTGCTGGGTCTTAGTGCTCGTCTCTTCCTGGTATAATCAACATCCATGCGTGCGTGTACTGTTTACTATAACACTGTGACCACGTGTGTGTGTGAAACATATTTTATTTTGTGTACAGTACAGCAAAATAAAATATGTCACGATTCTTTTCAATGGTATGTGAGTGAGCAGTTTGAATAGATGCGGCCAGTTGGCGTCACGTGGTTCACGGGAAACACGTGATAGTCTTCGGCCGGCTGAGTGGTGGTAGTAGCCTTAATGTGTGAGCCCCGTAGTGACGGGGAGGAATAGGACACGACTAAATTACCGAGAAAATCGGGGAAAAAATCCAAAAAACAACAAAAAGCAAAAAAAAATCAGTGTTTCCGTTGTGTGCGCATGTGTGTGAATAGAGTAGAGGAAGGGTAATTGTGTAAGCTGAGAAGGGGGAGAGGGGGAGGGGCTCCTTACTTTATCTTCACACAAGGCAAAGCAAGGCAAGGCAAGTTTATTTGTATAGCACATTTCATACACAATGGTAATTCAAACTGCTTTACATAAAATTAAATAGAAAATAATACCAATAAAACTTTTTAATTTGATTTAAAATTATCATGAAAACAGTTTGCAAACACATTACAGCCCCTGATCAATAATCAAATAAAATGATTAATTCATTTTAAACATATAATACAGTCTCAGAGACGTATGTGCTGCTTGGACTGATGAGCTCAAGAATTGTTTCCAGACGTCCTTGAAAACATGGGAGAGTCTCAGATATCCACTGAGCCTGATAAATGAACACAGAACACTAGGAATATGACAAATCCATATAGTTATGAAAAAAGGGCTCTTAAGGTTCTTTGGTATCTTAAATTGAGACAAAACCTCTCTAGACTAGATTTCATGATGCACACTAATTATCAGAATTTATTCATTCCATCTCAGATGCAAAAACTGCACCAAGATTTTAGTGTAAATTACATCTAGAGCCTGTGCAGAACTACTCTGATGAATTCATTCATTCATTTTCTATACCGCTTAATCCTGTGTTCAGGGTCGCGGGGGACCTGGAGCCTATCCCAGGAGACTTCGGGCACTAGGCAGGGTACACCCTGGACAGGGTGCCAATCCATCGCAGGGCACACACACATACACACACTCACACACTACGGGCAATTTAGGAACGCCAATTAGCCTAACCTGCATATCTTTGGACTGTGGGAGGAAACCGGAGTACCCGGAGGAAACCCACCAAGCACGGGGAGAACATGCAAACTCCATGCACACAGAGACGGGAATCGAGCCTGGCCGGGGAATCGAACCCAGACCCTGGAGGTGCAAGGCGACAGTGCTAACCACTACACCACCGCGCCGCCCTGATGAATTCAAATAAATAATAAATAATCATAAAGTATGATGATGATGTAACATTTTAAGATTCTAGAATCTGAATAACGTTTATAGATAACTGTTTTGATTGTCGCACATTTTATGACAGAAGTATCAGTTGCAGTCTCTAATTTATTCCAGGTGTTTCTCTATGGGATACTGAATCGATAAAGATGGGTTTGGATTCATGTCGACAGCCCAAGACAGAGCTGAATTTCAGTGCTTCTAACTCTCTTAATGAGAAAGCGAAACTCCTAGAAGTTGGTGCCTCCCTTAAAGCTAGCTTCTTATGCGGTTTAGTGGAAGTTGAAGGCTCAGCCAGATACATGCGTGATGATAAATCCTCAGCAAATGAGAGCCGAGTTTCTATGCAGTATTGCCAGACCACAAGATTTGACCAACTGACTATGGACCAGCTGGCGAATGTCACCTATCCCGAAGTGTTTCAGGAATGTCCAGCCACGCATGTTGTTACTGCTGCCCTGTATGGAGGTCAGGCTTTCATGGTGTTCAATCTAACAGCGAATGAGAATGAGGAAAAAGTAGAAATTGAGGGACAGCTACATGTAATGGTCCAACAGATACCTGCATTATCAGTCGAGGGAGGAGGAGGTCTAACCATGAGCCAAGCAGAAAAGAAATTAGCTAGCGATATTAAGTGCACATTTTATGGTGACTATGAACTTCAACAGAATCCCACCACATACCTGGAGGCCCTCGATGTGTACAAGAAGCTTCCATCTCTGCTGAGGGAGAGGGAGAGCGATGCAGTACCAATGAGGGTTTGGCTTTATCCGCTTGCATGCTTAAATGACAAAGCAGCTACTCTACAATGTGAAATTCAGAACACACTGATTACAAAAGCAGAAAATATATTGGAGGACCTGAGAAATGCAGAGACTCAATGCAACGACTGGATAACAAACAAAACAATTAATGATTTTCAGGAAGTGAAACTAAGACTGCAGACCTTTCAGGACTTTCTACAAGTCTACAAGGTGATGTTTTTAAAAGCCCTACGTAGGATTATTCCTGAAATTCGGAGTGGAAACATGAAGGAGCAGACACTGGGAGATATCATTACCCTCCATCACAATTCTCCCTTTAGAGCTGCCAAGCTGAATCAGTGGCTTGAGTACAGTGAGGGTGAAGTTAATCTGCTGACTCTCTACACACAGCAACTGACTGGCATCCCTGTTGTAAAATACACAGCCTTGAACAACATCATCTTTGATCCCAATGTTGATACTGTGATGTGCTTCTGTTTTACCTCTTTGACAGATAAAGACCCATATTTGTCAATGCTAGATAAAATGCTGCAAGAGAACGTGTTTGAAAAACTGTCGGCAATTCTACAATTAGCTGACCAAGACATCAAGGCCTGGTTCCAAAAATCCGAAGTAATAGATAACATGAAAGATAAGCTTTTTCGTTTTAAAAGTTTTTTTCAGGCTAATAAGGATAACCCGAAAACCAGGTTTGTCATTGTTTCTGTCTCAGACCCTTCTAGTCCAGGAAACTCCATTCGTTTTTACAGAAACTGCAAACTGGTTGATAGTACCTTTCAACCTGTGTCCAAACCACCTGCGCCCAAGGTGGAAGTTCAGGATAGAAATGTAATTCTGAAGTTGCAGAAGTCTCAGACTGGATCAACAGTGCGGTTTAGAGTGGAGTACAGGATTGTACAGGCCACTGATTCACAATCTGATGAAGAAAAATGGGAAGTCAAGGAGACTCCAGATGATCAGGAGAGCTTCACACTGACTGGACTTCGTCTAACAAAGCAATACAGGATTCGTTACAGAGTTGTTAGTGAAGCCGGAGTGAGTGAAGCCAGTGACTCTGTGCTCTTATCTGCTCATGGAAAATTTAAAGCATCTTTGAGTGAGCGATGGGTGAGTGAAGTTTTTACATTTATACTTAATTTACATGTTCAAGACTTTTACCCTCCATATCTTTTCAGTAAACGAAGTAGGCTTTTTATGAGACAATATACAAATCCAAGTATACAGAGTTTTGACCACAGCTGGCCTGAACAACATTTCATACAATTCTAAGATATTCTTCATATCACAGTCTCTTACTGAAGCTTGTAGCTCAGAACTGACTTTGGTTATAGCTGTCATTATAATTTCAGCATGTAGCTGCAAACTCTGATCAAAACTTCTCCATCATTTTTCATGCAGGTTTTTACATTAATACACAACCCACTCCAACACAAAACACAACTTTTGATTGACTTTTTTTTTTATTTTACACAACCTTTGATTGACAACTGATTTACTTACCCACAACTGTAAGGAAAAAGCCTAACAACCCAGATTAATCTCTTAACCTTGATATATACATTTACCTTGTGCTTAAACTCACTGGTCATTTTTCTCCACCACACTGGCCACTTTGCAAATGCACAATTACTGACTGTAACATGTTTGTCTTAAAATTTTGTCCCCCACAGGACTGGCTATCTTGTAGTTTCATTAATGAAATAAGACACAAAATGCTGAGCAGCTTGGGCACATCACGGAGGGGTTCCTCAACTATCAATCCATCAGTTAAATGGCTTCCCAGGAAACCTGTGAGTAATAACTTCCACAATCTGCTTGAAGAATGCAGTCTTTTTAATATTTAAATGTCTAATACAATTATAGCAATATCTATAAGATTTTTGACTTAGTGTGACTGTACTGGAAAAGAGCTAAAACTACTAGCTAACATATTTACTGCTGTTGATGCTGACGTTTGGATTCAGGTACAGTCTAAGCAGAATGACTAGTATCCAAATTTACTGGCAATGCAAGAACAGCAAAGGGTTTAGGAACAAAGTAGAAGACAGATCAAAATCCTGCACCTTCCACGTGTGTAGTGGTGTGGTTTTCGTAGACAGATTACTGATTGTGACATGCTGGATTAGTAGGAAGGAGACAGTGAATGACATGAAGTCTGAAATGGAGTGTGTCAGTAGAGTAACACTGGCACCTGGAGAACAGGGGTATTCATGTTTTTTTTGTGTTTATTTTAAAGTAACAACATTAATATTTACTGATGTGTATATTCTCTCTACAGAAAATTCCATATGAGCACTTTATCTGTAGCGGGTCGAGAATAACTATAGCATATCACTTCCATGGCGTTATTCCTGAAGATTCAGTCTCGTATGTATTTATGCCATTAACTACCACGAATCAAAGAATACATAATGTAAACTTTAGTGAGAAGTATGAACTGTCAAAATTTCCTCTTTCATACAGCTTTACCATTGACTTCAAGCCCGGGAAGGAGGACGATGTTGACATTGCTTTACGCCTGAAGTTATACCCTGGCCAGGGTGCAGTCAGTGAAATCCGTGTTGATGGAAATTGGGACAAAAAATGTTTTATACGTGGATGTCCTTTAATCAAAGGATCAGAATTTGATCTGATCATATCTGTTGGAAATGAACATTATGTGGTATAGAAATTAAAAAGATAAATGGATAAATGATGCATTTACAACAATCCATGATTACCAACAAAACATGTTTACTTTCCAGGTATATTTGAACGGTTGGAGATATAGTGTACATGAACACCATATACAACTGGAAAAAGAGATTTTACTGCAGATTGATGGAGATGTTATTTTAAAAAATATTGGTGTTTCAGAATTGAAGGTCAGATTCTCAACATGCCTGAGTTTCTTTTCTCTCTCTCTCTCTTTCTTTCCATAAATATTTATGTGATAATATAGTTTATAGAAATTTGTAAGTAAAGGAAAAACAAAAGAGGGCCTGTAAATACGTATTTGAGAGAGGCTGTGTGGCACGGTACTGTCGCCATGCCCATCTAGAGCCAAAGCTTTGTTTGTGCGGGTCTGTGTGTGAGGAGTTTGCATGTTCTCCCTGTGCTTGGTGAGTTTCTTCCAGCAGAGTGAGTTTGCTCTAGTGTTTGTGCGATGGATTGGCACCCTTTCCAGGGTGTGCCCTGCCTCGTGCTATGGGTTAGGCTCCAGGCCCCCCATGATGCTGTATACAGGATAAAGAGCTATAGAGGATGAATGGATGTTTAAAAGATTCTGTGTATAATCTGAGCTCATAAGCATGGTTTTTGTCTTTTAAGAATTGGACAACTATCTATGATAACAATAAAAATGTTGGTACCTCGCGCTATGAGCTATCAAAAGACCAGGAAAATGGAGCACAACCCTTCTGCAAACCCGTGAGTTCCTTTAACTAAACTTTTTTGTTATGTTAGCAATTTTATAATATTATGACTAGATATTTGGCATGAACAGAACGGTTATGATCCTAACAGAACCAGCCCTATTTGGGACACATCCCTGGGGGACTGAAACATGGACTTGCTTTTTTCTTCCAAGGGGTGGTTCCCTCAGATGCCAAGGGGTATGCTTTTATAATACTGCACATAAGGAACCCTTCAGTGTAAGACAGTTATGATGATGAATCCAGTATGAATCATAGCAGCTTATGTATTTTGAGGACATGTAATAAAAGTAAATATGAAAGTAGAAAATTAAAGTAGATATATTGCTACAAAACATAGATTAATGCTGCAGAAGTCTCAGAGACACTGCAAAAAAATTCTAAATTGGAAATTAAATAAGTAAAAATCTAACATATTATAGCTAACACAATAATGCATAAAACCAAATTTATATTGAAATCATTAGAATAGTTTTACTGTATTTAATATGTTTTATGTTTTATGTCACTTTTAGATTTACGATAAATTTTAGGACTGGGCCAACTCCTGCTAATGACATCGCCTTGCACTTCAATCCTCGGCTGCACAGTGTGGTCTGTAACCATGCCAAGAATCAAAAGTACCAAAAGGAAGAAACGGTACATGAGAAGATATTTGCTCAAGGGGAAGGGTTTGATATCATCATCATTATTAAACCAAATAGATATGAGGTGAGATATTCAAACAAATTGAAAAATAGAATGGATTACTTAAATCTAAATAAAATAAATAAATAAGGTTATATTAAACAGTTTCATGTATTTGTTTAGGTTACTGTGAATGGCCGTGAACTCTGTACCTTTCAACACTATATACCGCTGGAGAGAGTGAATACACTTCAAATATTTGGAGATGTCCTCATGAACACCTGTGCCCTTATTCATGTAAGTCATTGTCATGTGATTAAAACAGTTACAAGTTTATGTACTTATGTATTATAATAATAATAATAATAATAATAATACCTATAATAATAATGACGATAGTAATAATAATCCTCATCATCATCAAAGGGCAGTATGGTGGCTTAGTGGCCAGCACTGTCTCCCCGCATCTCCAGAGCTTGTGGTTTGAATCTTGCCTCTGGTGGATTTAATCCCACAGTCCAAAGATATGTAGTGGAAGCTGATTGGTGTTTCCAACCGGCCCAATGTGTATGACTTTGTGTGTGTTTTCATGCGGGACAGTGCACTGCCCTGGTTAAAAGTCCCACCTTCGTGTGTGTGTAAAGTTTGCATGTTCCCCCTGTGCTTTGTGGGTTTCCTCTGGGTACTCTGGTTTCCTTCCACAGTCCAAAGACATGCAGAGTATGGTAATTGGTGTTTCCCGTAATCCAGCCATGTTCTTTATATATAATGTTATTGCTTGTGATTAATGTGTACTGTTAATGTAAAAAAAAAAATCCCTCCTGAGGCTTAAAGTAATGTGTTCTTCTGTGTAGTGGTACCACTGTTTATCACTAGGGTGTGCTCTATATCACACTTGTTTAAGGGGTTAAAATCTGGATCATAATGTGTTGACTTTCAGTTCATCAGCCTTTATGGAGGTTATTAAAATTCAGTTTGTGCTAGTAAAAAATAATAGTTTTAGTCTTTTTTTTATATTTGAGTTTAGTAAAAAAATAAATAAATAAGTATATGTCCCAGGTTATAATAAAAAAACATTTAATAAACCATTAAGGCGATTATTATTATTATTATTATTATTATTATTAGTAGTAGTAGTAGTAGTAGTAGTAGTAATTAAAGATGATTAGATATCAACCTATTTTACATAAAATTAACTAATAAGTACAATATATTGCACCACATACAGTACAGGATTTATGTGTTTATGGATTTAATGTGTGTGAAAAATATTTTAAAAATGTAATACCATTTTGTGCTTATTTTTCATTGTGAATAATCAAAGAAAACTGTAATTACTTATAATAATATAATATAACTTATATATAATATAATATAATATAATATAATATAATATAATATAATATAATATAATATAATATAATTTTTTTCCCTACTAGATGGACACTATTAATCTGACAGGTGACTTCTCTGCACATATTTGAGAACACTTTCACCTCCAGGAGCCTTGTTCGGGACTTCAGGACCATTTTCCCCCTCCCTGATTGTAATGCAGTGATTTATTGTGCTTGTTTATTATCATAGTTCAATTGCTAATAATTTCACCTTTTCAGATTAATAACATTATTTTTTCCCCTAACACATGGCCATGAGCTTTCATAACATATCACTACTGGATATTAAAGCAATACAGATTCAATTCAATTTGTTTGGCTTTATGTCTTTAAAATCTAAATCCATTAAGGTCCAACAATTTTATATTATTGCTTGTTACATCTCCACAAGTCTGCCGATGAAACATGTTCGCCTGCTAACATGGCAACCCTGGACTTCCAACGTGCGTGCGCGCACGCACACACACACACACACACACACACACACACACAGTCATTTTCTTCTCATGACTGATTATACATACTTAAGTTCAATTCACCTCACACACCTCATACAAAACTGGGTTGGGAACAAGTGGTCACGCCCTTTTGGAAAATGTTTGTTCCTCGACTGAACCAAGCTTGTTGTTCTGAATCTGATTCTACTCACCGTATATTTAAATCTACATTTTTGTGCAAAATTTATAGACAGCTTTCAGATTGAGCAATTCAATTCAATTTTCAATTAAAATTTATTTGTATAGCGCTTTTAACAATTGTAATTGTCGCAAAGCAGCTTTACACAATCAAAATAATTATTTAAGTTTGTATGGAATGTGAATGTGTGTGAATCAAAATGTTCAGATAGTCCCTGGTGAGCAAGCCGAGGGCGACAGTGGCAAGGAAAAACTCCCTGAGATGGTAATAGGAAGAAACCTTGAGAGGAACCAGACTCAACAGGGAACCCATCCTCATCTGGGTGAAACAGTAAAATACCTCAGTGTGATTATGGATTCCAGCCTTTCATTTGGAGCTCATGTAGATAATATTACCAGGACCTTTATGACCTTTTAGTTGATCTTTGGATGACCTTTAGGATTTTTTTATGACCTGGAGGTTCGATAAAAGGGTGGTGTAACGATGCTTATGCATTAGACATCGTTTCATTTCTTATGTTAATACAAGAAGCTGATTGTAGGTGTTTTGTGTTTTCTTTTATTAGTATTATCATTATTACCGGTGAAAGTGAATGCTCATGAGGGTATAATTTTGGAGTTGCCTTTGACGGCTGTGTATAAGTCGTCTTTAACTAGAGCGCCGAAGAAACGTGCTATGTACAGTGGGTGCACAGGCAGTATGCGACTTCTACCGTCGCCGGTGTATGGCGTGTATGGCGTCAGCATTTGGGTTTGTGCGTTTGCTGGCTTTTACCACTGAGTGGCGCTATATAACTATAGACTGATGCCTCGGGCATCAGTTCGTTCTCTCCAGGCTTAATGAGGCGCAGGTCGTCCACAGCTGCACGTCGTTGCAGATAAAATAAAGTGAAACATTGTAAATAAACGAATTCATAATCACAGTAGTAACATTACAGTTCAAATTTATAATTAAAATTAAATTCAGTTTTTTAGGATCGAATTTAAGCAACGTAAACGTTGTAAACTGTGTAATTACAGTAGAAAGGCTACACGTGTAGGGTCTTGTGTCATCTTATATTTTGTGTTCTTTAAATTTGTAGCTTTTATAAGACTCTACTTTTATTTAGGTGCACACACAATGACGAAAAAACTTTATGATTTTGTTAAATAAAAAAGTAAACGGGGTTCTGTATTGATTTTGGTGAACTTGAGCACGTCAGAAAATGAACCCAAACTCCGTGTATACTGGCCGCACAGACGTGAAAAATATATACTTATAGAAAGAGAAATATCTGCTTTAATATAAACTAATGAAAAAAAATTATTAGATTATGTAATTCGTATGAGAAGTGAATTACTGTATATGCGCGCTCACTGACGACGAGATGACATGATCAGCACAGCCGTAACCAAAGGAATCACTAACTTATCAATGAATTATTAAAATGGTCAGAGTGAGTTTCCTGGCTGTTTTAACAAATATTTGAAGTAGATAACAGTAGCCCACATTTATAAAAGCATTTTTATTTATATAAAACTATAAATAAAAAAAATAATAATAATCCGGCATTTATTATTAGGTGTGCCCGCTGCCAAAGTTCTTCAGTAACAAACCTATAAAACATGTACATCTGTATGAATAAATTGTTTAAATGTGATCAGTAAATGCTCCTTGCTAGTGACTGACATCGGCGTGCTGAAAGATTTAATCTCTCATATCGGCGCGCGCGTTCATCTGACTTAATGTTTCAGCCATTCACACATGCATTGTGCTGTTGTTTGTACACACTTTCAGTTTTCCCCTTCTACTCTCCTCTTTCATAAAAAAATGAACAATCCGACAAGAGCAGATTTGTTTCAGTCAGAATATTTATCAATCATAAAGAGAGGCGACATATACTTGCTGATTAAACACTGCATTTTTAAAGTGAAAGCGCACGATGTGAGCAGCTTTAATTATTGATAATTAAATCATTATTAAATGGTGGACATAAAAAGCTTTTATGGTTTAAGGTTTTATACTGCAAACGAAAAACGAATCCAGAGCCTGTAATTATATTGCATAACTATTATTTTGCACAAATACTGTAAATCTCTGAATAAAACAATGATATTTTATTCACAAATGTAAGACAATATATTTTGGTTCAGTGCCAGACGAAGTGCGAGCAAATAATGTAATGAGAGGCCCTGATTATACTGCATACATCTTTTTTATTGATTTATTTTTTTATTATATATTCTGGAAGTTTGCTCTATTTGTTTTAGTTATTTCTATATTTAAATCTTGATGTCTTAAACTCTAACAACTGTAAGTATTGTCGAAATAATTTTTTTTAAAGCCCTAGTGCTGTTGTTTGTGCTGTTTTCTTTAATAATAACACTAAACAGATAAAAACAGAGTCTGTCTAAACAAAATAAAACCAATGTTTTCTAACTCATATTTTTAAAAATATAAACATACAGTAAAACATCGTTCAGTACAACTGAATCGCAGAAAAAAATCAGCAAAAATATTATTTAGTACAACGCAATCTTTGGATCCTTGATGAGACGGCATAAATATTTAATACAGCAAATTAAATATTTTGGTTTATATTTTGGTTTATATTATATGGTTAATGTATTTTGGTTTATATTGCAAATGAATAACGAATCAAGAGTCCGTGATTATATTGCATAAATATTATTTTGTACAGACAAATATCTGAAAAAAAAACAGTTTTTTTTTTACGACGAATCTCTCAAAAATAGTAAGATGTATTTTGGTTTTATACTGCAAACGAAAAACGAATCCAGAGCCTGTAATTATATTGCATAACTATTATTTTGCACAAATACTGTAAATCTCTGAATAAAACAATGATATTTTATTCACAAATGTAAGACAATATATTTTGGTTCAGTGGCAGACGAAGTGCGAGCAAATAATGTAATGAGAGGCCCTGATTATACTGCATACATCTTTTTTATTGATTTATTTTTTTTATTATATATTCTGGAAGTTTGCTCTATTTGTTTTAGTTATTTCTATATTTAAATCTTGATGTCTTAAACTCTAACAACTGTAAGTTGTAACTGTAACAGAGTCTGTCTAAACAAAATAAAACCAATGTTTTCTAACTCATATTTTTTATATTTATAGTTTTTCATGTTTGTTGGATGTGTAAATTATCATAATTGTAGTATTACTTCGCTACAATATATTGTTTTGACTTTATTATGACTTAAGCTCTGAATATATTTAAAAACCGATACGACGGAAAATGTCAATTTGCGCCACCTGGCGGTCATTTCACGAATTATTTTGAAATGCTCCTGGTTTATTTTGGCCGCTGCCGCTTTCCACGGCGGTGAGTGCGACGGTAATGAGCAGTCTGGTTGTCACACCACTGTAGATACCAGTTCATGGATCACAGGCCCACAGTTCTTGCAAAATGCTTCTCAATTTCCGTTCGAATTTCAAGAATCATTTGATCTTGTGAATCCAGCCTCAGATTCCGAAATACGTCCACATGTGTTTTCAAACCTTTCTAAGCTCACATGGAACTCCGAGAGAGTTAGGAGATTTTCTGACTTCAACACTCTAATCAGAATAACAGCACGTCTGATTCACATTGCAAATTCTTTCTCCAAACAATCGCAAAATGTGAGTTGTAGAGGTTGGCACATCTGCAGTGTAGGTCCTTCTGAAGAAGAACTGGAGAAAGCAAAAATCATTGTGTTAAAAAATGCTCAATATGAAAGTTATCCAAAAGAGATTGAATACATAATTGCAGCTCAAAACCTTCCTCGTAAAAGTGCATTGAGGAAACTATCTCCTGTCCTTGACAGCAAAGGCTTACTTCGAGTAGGGAGCCGTATTGCCAGGTCAGGTCTGGAACCTTGTGAAGTCAACCCTATTATCATCCCAGGTACACATCACGTAGCAACACTGATTGTACGACATTATCATGAGGCTGTGAAACATCAGGGCAGGCACTTTACAGAAGGTGCAGTCAGAGCTGCTGGATTCTGGCTAATAGGAGGTAAAAAGTGTATATGCAGTTTGCTTTTCATGTGTGTAATCTGCAAGAAGTTGCGAGGGAAGACAGAACATCAGCAGATGTCTGAGTTGCCAGCGGAACGGCTGATGGTAGCTCCACCCTTCACTTACGTGGGTGTTGATGTTTTCGGGCCATGGGAAGTGACTACCCGTAAGACCAGAGGAGGTCAAGCTAACTCCAAGAGGTGGGCAGTTATGTTTTCATGTATGTGCACAAGAGCCGTCCACATTGAAGTAATTGAAGCAATGAGATCTAGTAATTTCATCAATGCCCTAAGCAGATTTTTTGCCATCAGGAGGCCAGCTAAACAACTACATTCAGATCGTGGCACAAATTTCATTGGAGCTTCTCAAGAACTCAAAATGGTTGAATCTACTGTAAGTACAGAGGATGTTCAGAAATATCTGAAGGAACAACATTGCACCTGGAAATTCAACCCACCTCACGCATCTCATATGGGTGGACACTGGGAGCGAATGATCGGGTTTGATCGTTGCATTCTTAATTGTATTCTACTTAATGAGAAATCTTCTCGTCTCACACACGAAGTCTTAACGACGTTCATGGCAGAAGTAACTGCAGTTATAAATTCACGACCTCTCATCCCAGTGTCCTCTGACCCAGACTTCCCCTTTATTCTCAACCCAGCAACTCTTTTGACACAAAAGACAGGTGCAACACCTCCCCCACCTGGAGACTTTGGGTATAATAAGTTGCTTATGGAGGGGTGGAAACAAGTACAAAGGTTAGCAGACATCTTCTGGACAAGGTGGAAAAAAGAATACCTTAGTACTTTGCAGTCCCGACAGAAGTGGCAAGACAAAAAAAACTGATTTGAAAGAAGGGGATATTGTCTTGGTAAAGAACATTCAAGTTAACAGAAATGAGTGGCCAATGGCGATAATTGTGAAAACTTTGCCAAGCAAAGATGGATTAGTGAGGAAGGCTGACGTTAAAGTCACTAAAGATGGCATTCAAAAAATTCTGTCACGTCCTATCTCCGAACTCATCCTTCTTCTGTCGCCAGACGACAAGTTATAATTTTGGGATTCTTAAAATCTCAGGCCGGGAGTGTGCAGGACTGAATTGATTTATATTTTCTTTGAGTTTATTATTTTGTATATGTATAGTCAGGTGAGGACTTTAATTTTGAAAAGCTGTCACATAGTTCCAGTAATAGGACGTTCAATTAGTACTGCAGTGAGTCAGCAGAATGTTGTAGCGTTTCTGAGTGAGGCTCATTCTAAATATCATCTTTCTTTGCTTCTGTTAGACACAATGTCTGTAAGTATACAATGTTGGGTGTATTGTATGATATATATATGTATATATAAAAGAATGTTATTTTGATACAATTGGTTTTTGTATACCTTTACAGTTTTACAGTTGAATCATAAACTTCAGAAACGACTTGATGTCTCCAGCGAGGTTTTTTGAGTCACTGTTTAACTTACTGGATAGTTGGTTGACAGAGCCTAACAAGGCCAGTATAATGATTATGAATTCGTTTAACTACAATGTTTCACTTGATTTTATCCTCTATTACATGCAGCTCTAAAGGAGCGCATCTCATTAATCCTTGAGAGAATGAACTGATGCCCGAGACGTCAGTCTATAGTTATATAGCGCCACTCAGCGGTAGAAGCCAGCAAACGCACAAACCCAAATGCTGCCACCATGAGGCGTGGCGGTAAAACCAGAATACCATGTGACTACCATCTGTAGCCCCCTCCCACCTCATTTCCTCTCTTTTCTTACTTCAGCTTCAGGCACTAATTGAATCACTGCTCTGTCAGGATTAAAGTGGTAAAGTGCAGGTTAATTTTTTTTATTTAACTTTACATTTTGTAATTATTTTTAGATGAATATTTTTGGGCTGTAAAACTTTTGCATCTGAGTTTCCATTATTTCTCATCAGAAAATTCACTTTGATGATAAATGAGTGCTTTGATTTAACTGTGTGTGTGTGTGTGTGTGTGTGTGTGTGTGTGTGTGTGTGTGTGTGTACAGATCTGGCCTTAAAAACGCACATTTTTAGAAAAGGGATCCCGCGACTTCCTGCGGGTGCGCGCGGGAAGCTGTGAAAATGCCCTTCATTACCTGTAGGGGGAAGTCGTGTTTCAGTCTGAAGTATTGTGTGTCTACTGAAGTCGAAAAAGATGTATGTCTCTTAGGCGCTGTGGTGGAAATTCTGAAACCAATATAAAGACAAGTAATCCATACACTGGGTAAGAGCAAAGTAACAAAGGTTTTATTTTAAACTTCTGCAGAAGGACCAGTCTCATACAGCAAACAGTTGCAGCATAGAGAAAGGTGATCTAGCTGACCTATTTTATACACAAACATCTCTGTTAACATAATCAACGCCCCGTACGTGAAGTTCCTACATTCAAACTCATGACTCTTTATCTGCCCCAGACTAGATGTCCATACCTTATCATTTATTCAGGGACAACTACAATCAGGTTGTTTCTATTCTGTTCTCGGCCTTGTGTCTCTAAGCTTCGACAAACAAGTTTAACTTCTAACGTCTACGTTACACACTTACTACAAGGATCAGAATTAATACATAATTAAAATATGATTTTTCCATTACAATTTCCCCCTTTTGTCATTCTATGACAACCTACATATTTTAATTCTACAATTCATTAGGTAAATTTCATCAGATATTGTCTCTCCAACCTGGCTTTTTAACAACATCACCACTAGCACTCTAATGCACACAGAGGACACTACAGCTGTCTTTATGGGGACAGACCCCTGACACAAAAGCATAAAAAAAAATTTGCAACTTACTTAAATATACATGCTTGACATTTCTCTAAAGATTTACATTATGTCTTCTTCCATATCATGATCTAAACATTCAAAATGATAGTCACCGGAATTTTGAACTCTGTCAGAAGTCGGGTCGTCCCAGTCCGTTTTCCGTTTCATGTTGTCAGTCTGTCTTAACATTTAATAATTTACTGTGTTCAGAACTAGTCCCTGTATACATCTACAAATACAGGGTGTTATACAGAGGCCTAACAAGATTATAATCCCAACTGGTAAAACACTATAAACCAGCCAATAACCCCAGCCTCCCCATAATTGCGTTAACCACGAGATCCAAGACTCTACTTGGGGAGGTGGTTGCAAAGCCTTCTTCATGCGGTTTATGATGTTGCTGATATTCTGATGATCGTCATTGAAAGGTGTGAAAGGCCTTTACGGTGTCATTTTTTAATATTAGTAACATGTATGCTAAACCATTTACCTTGTTTAGGGCTACAGCTGTTCCTCCGCCGAGGAAGAGTGACCAGCCTACATTTACTCCTGGGCTAGTCCACGGGTTTCCTAAAGTGTAACCATGAAATTTAATAGGGACATCTCTTTTTCTTCTATTCTCTGACATCCGTGGCCCCCACGGATTTTCTGTGTGTACTGACACACTAGGAGTTACATATGCAGGATAACATGAGCCTGTCCAATTGAAATTTCTTAACAGGCAATGGGGAACAATAGCTCCCTGGGGCATCAAAACATAGGTTATTGGAATAATTACACTCAGGGACTGCTGGGTTTGGCCTCCCTGTTTGTTTGTAGTATTCAGATATCTGTAAGATGGCCATGGTGGTTATCGGTTTAATACAAGACGTGTTGTCTGCATTTGCTTCTGCTGCTGTGACATTATTTAGGGGCAGTGCTACCCAGCCCGAGGACATGACATGGCATACACAACACAAGAGGTTGTGTATGTCTGTTATATTATCAGCAATGTCTAATGATAGGGCACATTCCCAATTTCCCTGCACATCTATTGAGATTAGTGTTATGCCTTTTTATCATGCTGTCTCTTCTCTTTATTCTAGTTAAATGCATGTGGCTTGAGTTTGTTAAATAGACTTTACCATCGCCGTTTCTCTCCGAATTCTCAATAAGTAGGCACGTCAGGGTAACCATAACTATTATTATTCCTAAAGTTACCCAAATTGCTTTGGGGTGTTTTCTCATTTGTAACCAAGGGTCCAGTCCAGCTAATTCAATGTATGTAGTATGAATAATCTCAGTCACTAATATTCTCTGTCCTCTAAAACAGTCTTCTATCCTGTCAGTAGTTACAACACTTACTTTTAACTCTAATTACTTTTATATGTCACCAATGTTACTCCGTGCTACTGCTACTTTGACACCTTACAATTTCTTCATGTGTTGTCCTCAAATGTAGTGTACTTATTGTTGTGATGAATTTGAGTGGAGAGTTGTGGTTCTGCGTTGTTCCTGTCACTCTAGTTGGTTCTTCTGACCCATGCACTTTGCGTGCAGGTGAGGGTCTGTTGGGGTTTACAGGAGAGGTTACTAGCACGTCACTGTTCACCCTTGGTGACCGCGGTGTTGATTTCTCTTAGGTTCTGGAACATGTTTGGGGTTGCTGGCGTGTACCCCATCTCTGTTTCCACTACTTTGACTTCTTTTTGTGGTGTTAGGAGCACTGTCAGTGGGCCTGTATTAAAAATAAATCCTCAAAGAGTTTTGCACAATAACATAACATTTCATCTTCACAATGTCCTTTTACTTTTCGTGTGCTCTGGCTTCATCTTAATTCCTTTATCTACAGTACAGTATGTTATTAGTAACACAAATGCTTATTCCCCCTTTTGACACATGGTCCTTACACGTGTGTCAACTTAGCATAGAAAGAAATAGCTTTATAGGTAGACATGGCTTGTGATTGGGGTCGTACCAAACACCTTCTGTCAAAACACATCCCGCTTTTCTCCAGAGTGTTTCCTCTCCTGGAGTGACTGAAGCTCTGAAGCTCTTCAAGGTTAGCTGTGGGGGTGAGAGCATTAGACACACACATGTTATGGTTATAGGAAAGGGGAAGTTTGGCCACGGCCTTCACTGCTGCATCTGCTTTTCTGAAATAGAATAAAATTTGTTAGTTTGAGAATTACATTTACACTATTTAAATTTCATGTGCTATAACTATGACAAACTCCTGTTAACACCTATTTCTCTATCACAAAATATTGTTCCATCCACGTTCATTTTATATCCGGATTCTGTAGTGGCGCTTACTGTGGATCAATCCTAGTGGAACAAAGTTGTTTAACAGTGAAAGAAAGGAGTTAGAGGGTTAGAACTATACATCTTTCGACATTGATATTTATAATTTAGTATTGTACTTTAACCACTCTGTTGCAAATAAGTGTGATTCTTCTCTGTATAAAAGATACTGAAACTTCATGAACTAGAAATGTCAAATTACTGTAGCCCACTATATATCTTTATTCTATACCTGCCTTCTCAGCTTCTGGTACTGGACATAAACACATGGGTGATGCTGCTGCTACAGGATCTGATTTGGCTGAGAAGTGAGATAAAGATCTCATTGTTTTTCTCTCTTTCTCTCTGTTTTTTTTTCTCTGCAGTCAGTCTGAAATCATGCAACAATTCTTTTCATCAACAGTTTTTGTAAATGGCCTTTTATAATTTGAAATGTCCAATATTAAAGTAGTTTATACTGCCAAATTTGATTCAATTAAAGATTGTTCTTGCTTCCGGAGTTCAACTAAGTGCACTGTGGGTCAGTAGTCCCTTCCCATGAGTGTATATCTCACTGGGGCCTCGAGGATTGTATGGATCAAATTAAATTTTCTGCAATAAAACACTTTAACTTTTTACATTTCTACTTTAGCGTCAATTTTCTTATTTGTTTTAGAATATTTTGGACTACTACTGTACTTGGATCCAAAGTTTTATCTTGTCCCAAAACAATTTGACCTAAGATATGACTTGTATGTGCGAATTGTAGCTTTTATATGGTTTGCTTTATGACCTTGTTCTGCTGGACAATAAGAAGTTGCTGATGTTTACAATGACAACAGCTTTAAAATAAAGAATTAAACACTGGAATTATTTCAGTTAAAGACTCGGGTAGATACAGTATGAAGTTTGTAGGGCCTAAATTTTACTTTGGGGTGATCACCGCCAGTTCACTTCCCTTAATTAAACCTACATCATGCTTGCCATTTGCCCATACATTTTAGTGAGTAATTATAAACTTAAATTCTTTTTATAAAAGAAAAGAAAAAGTTCCGCATGCTGATAACTTAATTTTTTTCTGCCTGGCCAGGTCTTGTGACTGTAGGTACTGTAATATATACAGTTCTTTTATACTTTAACACATGATTTTTCAGCATTGCATCAGCATTTGTTTCTCTGTGGCTGTAATGTAATGTCAGATAAGACGTTCATTCTCAATCACTCTCATTCATACCACATGTCACTCAAACGCCCAATATTTATTTATTTAGTTATTTTTTTCCTCATCCTTATTACTTTTATCCAATAACACATTAGGGGTGTCTCTACTGTGATTAAGGGACATTACTGTGACACTTGTGCTACATTTTCTCATGTGCACACTGCTTATCTCTACATTGACTACACATCTGAGCTTATCTTTAAAAAAATGAGATATGTGACACATATCTAATATCATAATGTGTTTACTGGTATACATTTGTCTATCACCGTAGCATTTACTGAACTCACAGTTGAAGTGCAGAGCTTCCATTCATACACATACAACAGGGGCAACGGATCACATTTCACAAGAGTGAAATCCTCAGGCTCAATACTGGTTTAGTCTCAAGAGATTTATACCTAATTTACATATGAAACCTTCACCCCAATAGTTTTACTGGGCAGCAATAAGAGCAAAAAATCTAAATGTATCATCATGTACACCTGGAAAAAGCCACACGCTTGACTTTATAAGGCTCTTTTCAGCTGCATGTCCTGAAGTGCCCACAGAGTTCAGGAATCTGCCACTCTGTTTCACTAAACTGTCAAATTCACACACTTTAATGACTGAATGACCTGCATGGAATCTAGCAAAATGAATTTTGTTTGTCATGGAGCTGCAATTCCATTGTTGGCATTTTACTGATATTGTATACTTCAAGATCATACGTAGCATGTGTGGATGTTTCTAAGATACAAATGTGAATTGAATCATTGAAAAAGATAGCAAGCTTTTCTTCATTGCGATCAGAGCAAGAAGTGTTAGTAGGAAAATTTTTGTTTTTTTTTTGACTCACCCTCTCCTTCGGGTCTGCTCCCCACGCCCCCGGCCTTTTTCTGTCAATTTCCACCCTGATCCTCACCTCTCCTAATCCATTCCTCTCCTCTGCTCCTTCTCGGACAGTCTCTAATCCAATGGTCTTCACTTCCGCATGCATAACAGCCATTTGTTCTCCCACGTCCACGGCCTCCTCGTCCTCTTCCACGTCTCCTGTACTGTACATCCGCAGTTTGTCTTACCATCTGCAACACTGCCAGCTGTGCATTGTGACTCTGGTCTTCTCTCTTCTTGTTGCGCTTATCTTGTTCTTGTGATACCAGCTTTTCCGCGTGTATTACATGTTGTTCAATGAGACTAAGTTTTCCAGTGTCCCATCCAACGCATGTGTTTTTCACCTTCTGAGCGATGTCCTCCTGTAATCCATTTATGAAACTGTTCCTCAAATGTGCTTCATACGGTGAAATTGCTGCCACAGACATGTCTGCAGGCCTCTCCAACCCGTTGTTTGCATCATGTACCTCAGTTAGACGGGTGAGATAGTGTGACACGCTCTCTCCTGGTTGTTGTTTGCACATTGATATTTTAGTCATATCCATTTTTGCTGGGAACGCTTCTTTATACGCTGCTGTAAGGCACACCACAAAACCGTTAAATGCTTGGTTTTCTTCATGATCAGCCTGAGCTCGCCGTGCGAAAACATTGTCCGTTGGCCAGGAATACTTAATCTTTGCAAAGTCCGCACCTAGTTTTCTCCCCAAAAGTCGTCGCATTTCATAAGATGTCGGGCGAAACTCTGAGCAAAATCTGCTCATTTCATCACCGAATTTCTGTCCTCCCCCCTCTCTCGGGTCTGAGAGTTGTCCATGTGCATTTTCGATGTCCTTTATTGTCCATGGTCGGTGAACAAGCATCGTTGTGCCATCCGCCCCTGCTACTTCCATCATTGGAGCAGTGATTACTTGATGAACACTTCCTGTAGCTCCTAAGAGTTCCTCTCTCTCGTCCTCGCTGTCATCAGGTGGTGGTTGACGATCAGCCTTTTCTCTTTTCAGCTGAACCTTGGTTCGAGTATGTGACGAAATTGGAGACAGAGCCGTGCTTGCTGTGCTGGGGCCTTGGGCTTGCCGAGAAGTCTCTTGTCCATGCTGTCTTACTGGATCTGCTGAAGGGGCTATCTGTCTAAGAGCTGGGGGTCGCGGGGGGCAGCCGTCCAGGTCGGGATCTGAAATAGACTTAACACACTGAAAAGAATCAATGTTTTGTGCTTGCATTTTAGGTTGTATGCGTTTTTCTCTACTGTTTCTGCTTCTGCCTTCCACATATTAAATCCTACCCAATAAATGTTTACTTTGTTTTTCTTTTTGTTACTGTAATTATCTATCTACACATGATTCACACATCCACAACTCAAAAGCAATCTCAGTAATTAATAATTCTACATTTCTCTTTTTTTTTTCTTTTGTTTTCCCTGGATTTCCACATTTCTCAAACACAATTTAGATGTTATCTTTACCAAGGAACCCCACAAGCGTAACAATCTTTTTTTTTTTTTTTTTTGCTGTTACCCATGATTTTTACTTGTCAATTTACACGTGCCACTAACTCACAGTGAGCTCTCACAGTCCTCTTGACTTTACCGGTGCACTTTACACTCTACCTTAATTTACCTCAACAGTCCCCTTGACTGTTTTTCCCGTAAAGTCCTCTTGACTTTTACGTGTGCACCTTGCAACCCTGCACTCTGACTTGCTTTTACCTCCGGAGGTCCTCACACCGAGCACGTCTGCTGCGGGGCCAAGTTTTTCGGAAACGAGGCGAAACCAGTACCCTCTCTCTCTTTTGTGCGCCTTTGCACCTTTTTGGGTACTTTTCACGAATCCCAGACTCGTGTGATAGATCCAAGTTTAAATCTATCCCAGCCACTGTGAGAAAGTGCACTTCTTACTCAATTACAACTTACTTTAACTTTAACAATTACAACTTACTTTAACTTTTACAACTTAAAGACTTACAACTTAAAAAATTTCCTTACCACACTATTTTAGTTCTTTTAACTCCGGTGTTGAGGTGACATGGTGAATCCCCGTTCCTCTCACGCTCGATTGCCAATTAAGCGTTTGAGATGAAGTGAAAAGCCTTCAAGGCGTCAGCGCTTACGCCTCCCCGGGATTCTCCAATGCCTTCCTCAAACACGGAGAACTGCCAACTACGCCAAGTTGTGGTGGAAATTCTGAAACCAATATAAAGACAAGTAATCCATACACTGGGTAAGAGCAAAGTAACAAAGGTTTTATTTTAAACTTCTGCAGAAGGACCAGTCTCATACAGCAAACAGTTGCAGCATAGAGAAAGGTGATCTCTTTCTCTAGCTGACCTATTTTATACACAAACATCTCTGTTAACATAATCAACGCCCCGTACGTGAAGTTCCTACATTCAAACTCATGACTCTTTATCTGCCCCAGACTAGATGTCCATACCTTATCATTTATTCAGGGACAACTACAATCAGGTTGTTTCTATTCTGTTCTCGGCCTTGTGTCTCTAAGCTTCGACAAACAAGTTCAACTTCTAACGTCTACGTTACACACTTACTACAAGGATCAGAATTAATACATAATTAAAATATGTTTTTCCATTACAGCGCCCACTGACAGCAAGCGACAGAGGTCATAAACATGTCAAGCTCAAACTGATACAGTGGTGTGAAAAACTATTTGCCCCACTCCTGATTTCTTATTCTTTTGCATGTTTGTCACACAAAATGTTTCTGATCATCAAACACATTTAACTATTAGTCAAAGATAACACAAGTAAATACAAAATGCAGTTTTTAAATGAGGGGTTTTATTATTTAGGGAGAAAAAAAATCCAAACCTACATGGCCCTGTGTGAAAAAGTAATTGCCCCCTGAACCTAATAACTGGTTGGGCCACCCTTAGCAGCAATAACTGCAATCAAGCGTTTGCGATAACTTGCAATGAGTCTTTTACAGCGCTCTGGAGGAATTTTGGCCCACTCATCTTTGCAGAATTGTTGTAATTCAGCTTTATTTGAGGGTTTTCTAGCATGAACCGCCTTTTTAAGGTCATGCCACAACATCTCAATAGGATTCAGGTCAGGACTTTGACTAGGCCACTCCAAAGTCTTCATTTTGTTTTTCTTCAGCCATTCAGAGGTGGATTTGCTGGTGTGTTTTGGGTCATTGTCCTGCTGCAGCACCCAAGATCGCTTCAGCTTGAGTTGACGAACAGATGGCCGGACATTCTCCTTCAGGAGACCTTAATTGAGGCAAGTGAGGCCTGCAGGTCTTTAGATGTTGTCCTGGGGTCTTTTGTGGCCTCTCGGATGAGTTGTCTCTGCGCTCTTGGGGTAATTTTGGTCGGCCGGACACTCCTGGGAAGGTTCACCACTGTTCCATGTTTTGCCATTTGTGGATAATGGCTCTCACTGTGGTTCGCTGGAGTCCCAAAGCTTTAGAAATGGCTTTATAACCTTTACCAGACTGATAGATCTCAATTACTTTTGTTCTCATTTGTTCCTAAATTTCTTTGGATCTTGGCATGATGCCTAGCTTTTGAGGTGCTTTTGGTCTACTTCTCTGTGTCAGGTAGCTCCTATTTGTGTAAGCATTTTTGTTATTGTAAAGCGACCTTGAGTCTCTTGAAAGGCGCTATATAAAATAAACTTATTATTATTATTATTATTATTATTATTTAAGTGATTTCTTGATTGAAACAGGTGTGGCAGTAATCAGGCCTGGGGGTGACTACAGAAATTGAACTCAGGTGTGATAAACCACAGTTAAGTTATTTTTTAACAAGGGGGGCAATCACTTTTTCACACAGTGCCATGTAGATTTGGAGTTTTTTTCTCCCTTAATAACGTAAACCTTCATTTAAAAACTGAATTTTGTGTTCAATTATGTTATCTTTGACTAAGAGTTAACGGTTTTTGATGAGCAGAAACATTTAAGTGTGACAAACATGCAAAAGAATAAGAAATCAGGAAGGGGGCAAATAGTTTTTCACACCACTGTATGTATTTATTCTTCATTTTCTTCTCTCCTTCAATGATTCAGTTCCATTCAATTTTATTTATATAGCGCTTTTAAAGCAGCTTCACAAAAATGAAAAACATTTTGTTAGAAAAGAAATGTTGCAGGTGTGCATGTGTGAGAAAAATGTATTTAGGTAATAATGAGATGAATGAATGATGAATGAAATGTCTCTGATGAGCAAGCCAAGGGTGACGGCGATGGTGGCAAGGAAAAACTCCCTGAAATGGCAATAGGGAGAAACCTTGAGAGGAACCAGACTCGACAGGGAACCCATCCTCATTTGGGTGATAACAGATAGAAATGATAACATCATGTGTGTTGTGCAGGTGAAGGTGCAATATGACAGAAAATTATTTAAATTGACATGAAGACCAGTTCAGCATAGGGACGAGTCAGTAGGTGCAGAGGGCAGATAGGGTCTGGATCACAGGAAGCACAGGAGCAGCATGTGTAGCTCCAACCATCATAAAGCAGAATCCAGCTGGAGCTGGTCCTTCTCTGGATGCCTCAGGAACCTCGCAAGGCTGGCCTTTGTCTACTTAAGCTGGCACAATCTCCCGATGCCTCGGCATGGGTAGAAGGATACAGAACAGATGGGTAGAATTATCCATAATGTAGGATCTCCAATAAAATTTCCTTCTCGGATATTAAATGGCATAAAGTCCAACAATCCAAAAAATTGTATGCTAATTAACTTCCTTCTGCTTAATCCGGATAAGACAGAAGTTCTAGTCATAGGACCGCATACAGCTAGGAGTAAAATCTTAGATCACACCGTAAATTTAGATGGCCTTTCTGTTCCATCAAGTGCAACAGTAAAAGACCTCGGCGTGATTATAGATTCCAGCCTTTCATTTGAAGCTCATGTAGATAATATCACCAGGATAGCATTCTTTCACCTCAGAAATATTGCCAAGATAAGAAATATATTGTCGCTAAACGATGCAGAAAAACTAGTTCATGCTTTTATCACTTCTAGGTTGAACTATTGTAATGCCTTACTGTCTGGTTGTTCTGTTAGGTGCATAAACAAGCTTCAGCTAGTCCAGAATGCAGCAGCGAGAGTCCTCACTAGAACCAGAAGATATGAGCACATCACCCCTATCCTATCTTCACTGCATTGGCTCCCTGTGAAATTTTGCATTGATTTTAAAATACTACTCTTGACATATAAAGCATTAAATGGTCTCGCGCCGCAGTATCTGAGCGAACTGCTAGTGTCTTACGATCCGCCACGCCGACTTCGGTCAAAGGATGCAGGCTGCTTGTCAGTACCGCGTATTATGAAAACTACAGCTGGGGGCAGAGCTTTTTCTTACAAAGCCCCAAAATTATGGAATAGTCTTCCAAATAGTGTTCGGGACTCAGACACAATCTCAGTGTTTAAGTCTAGGCTAAAAACCTATTTATTTAGCCAAGCATTTTTATAAATAGATTTGCCATAAGGTAAAGGAGCAGATCTGGGGGACTCATGGACGTAGAGTATTATGGTGAACTGGTATGTTTAGATGCTGTCTTCCTCACTCTCATTTGATCACTCAGGTTTGTTGACAGTGAGGTGATTGTTTGCTTTACATCTCAGTTCCCCCTCATGTTTGTGTTTCCTTCTGGTTCTCCCTTTTAGTTATGATGTCATAGTTAGTCCTGCCGGAGTCCCTGCTTGCACTCTACAGTAAATATACATTCACATTATACATTATGTGACTGTGTTACCATACCTAATTGCCATCTCTCCTCCTCTTCTCTTTCTCCCCCTCTTTCTCTTTCCTCTCTCCCGCTGTCTCCCCCTTTCACTCTCTCTCTCTCTCTCTCTCTGTCGAGCTACACATGTCATTCCTGAGCTGCCAGTGATCCAGACTCCTTCTGCCCTCCGGACCTGTCTGATCCATGCTGGTGCCCCGTTTCTGGTTGGAGGTCTCGTCTCATGGATGCCCCGTGTGTCTCTTTGGGATGCGTCTGGTGTCTGGGGATGATTCTATCTATTTAGAAGATGGTTCTGGCCTCGACTGGTGTTGTCAGCTGTTTCTCTGAGGACTTGAGAATTTGATAGTTCAGGACTGGAACTTTCTACAAGTCTGTCTGAGTCTCCAATAACTACTGGACTCCATTTTTACATCAATTAACTATTATAGCTGAACCTAACACTTAACACTGTATAAATGCAGATAATTTCCTGCTATCTGTTTCACCCAGATGAGGATGGGTTCCCTGTTGTGTCTGGTTCCTCTCATGGTTTCTTCCTATTATCATCTCAGGGAGTTTTTCCTTGCCACTGTCGCCCTCGGGCTTGCTCACCAGGGACTATCTGAACATTTTGATTCATACACATTCACATTCCATACAAACTTAAATAATTATTTTGATTGTGTAAAGCTGTTTTGAGACAATGTCAATTGTTAAAAGCGCTATACAAATAAAACTGAATTGAATTGAATTAAATTGAATGTTACCTCATATGACGTATATTCTAGGTAAGAAGCAAACCATTGCCACGCTGTTCCACAAATTCCAAGGCTTGTAAGAATAGATAATAGAATCTTGTGGTTCACTGTGTCAAATGCAGCTGACAGGTCCAGGAGGATGAGAACAGATGACAGTTTTGCAGATCTAGCAGCATGGAGCTTCTCAGTGACTGACAGGAGGGCGGTCTCTGTGGAATGTGCCACTTTGAATCCAGATTGGTTGGGATGATCAAGGTTGTTCTCTGAGAGATAAAGAGACATTTGGTTATAAACAGTTCTTTCAAGAATTTTGGAAATAAAAGAGAGAAGTGATACCGGGCGATAGTTGTAAACTTCTGATGGGTCCAGGCAGGGTTTCTTGGGGATGGGAATAACCCTTGCCTTCTTAAAAGCAGCAGGAACATGACCAGATGATATGGAATGGTTGATGATGGTTTTAGTCTTTTAGAAAAAATTTATAAATATGTAGTGCAAAAGCATGTGCCTTGAGGGGGAATCAAACCCAGGGTTACCACATTAGAACGCGGAATCCTAACCACTAGACCACGAAGGATTCATGGAAATGCTCTTGGAAATGCCGGGTATTCAACCGGCGACGTTATACACGCGAAGCATTGTTTTTTTCGGGATCTCACCAGGACATTTACAATGGTTCATTTTCTTTGTAGTAACATATGTCTATAGCACAGGCGTTTGGTCAAACATATATAAACCGATCTTTTGCTGTTAATAAACAGAGACCTTTCTGACAGACAACGTGTGTGTGTGTGTGTGTGTGTGTGTGTGTGTGTGTGTGTGACTGAGTCATGGAGATGCCGGGAATTCAACCTAGGACATCATACACGCGAAGAATTGTGTGTGTGTGTGTGTGTTTGACTGAGTCTCTCCTGGTGTCAGAAAAGCTTACCGAAGCACAGCGTACTCGCCTCGTCTACTAAGCGAACTTTTAGAAAAACTTTATAAATATGTAGTGCAAAAAAGCATGTACCTTGAGTAGGAATCGAACCCGGGTCTCCCACTAGACCACCGCACTACAGCAACAAACTGCATACCACACTCACGTAGGCGCCGTTTTGCTCCAGTGTAGAAAAACAATGGCCGACGGCTCTTTTTTCACTCTTTGCTAAAACACCAGTGTCAATCAACTATAGTAGGAGTGGCCTCTGTCGGTGTGACTTCACACCGACAGGCTTTTGAAAACGGCCTGATTTCAGAAGGGGCATCTTATATTATTAAATTAAAAGAAAATCGCTGGGTGGCTCTTTATCATTGTAGAGTGGTTGTGTACACACTCTCCTAACACACAATGCAGTCCAAACAGCTTGAAAAAGTCCATGTAGCACCGTATGTCCCCTTTAAAATGAATTAATATGTCCGAGCAGATACATGAAAGGTGTGAAGTGGGATTACTGAGCATGCTGTCCATTGTATATACTGTACAACACACATTTATTAACCTTTTGATAAAAATGCTGCCTTTTGTAAAGTGAAAGTACTTTACAAAAGACGAACAGCTTTATTTCAGTCATAAATTCACAATCACATCACATTTCCAGCCGTGGTTAAATAATGGATGAAATAACTAATCAATGCTGGACACAAACAGCAAATATGATTATTATTATAAAAAGCCTGAAGAACATCGTATTCATAAAATAATATTTACTTAATATAATGATATATATATATATATATATATATATATATATTGTTCATTCATGTCTTCTGATGATTACGTTTTAAATAAGACATGTTGGCATATTCACGAATCAGGACATTCGCATAGTTAACACTATCAGATAGCCTACTATCAGGAAATTAAATAAATTTCAAAACCGAGGCATTGTCATGTCTTTCACTGTTTTGTCCCTGTTAAGACATTACAAAAACTATATAAGAAACTTATTAGGAATTTTAAAGCACGAATTTGGGCATCTCATTTCATCATTATGAAAATAATATGAAGCACATATACACACATTCATCATGAAAGATCTGTTGTAAAACAAAATAAAATTCATGTTTGCTTCAGCATTGGAGACAATATTGTTTAAGTAATTATAAACAATTCTTTGTTTGGTCCGGCTTTTAGATAAAGTCCTTCCATGCGCCATTTGGCAGATATTCAGTGAAGCACAACACATTTATTTAAATTCCCGAATGTTGCTTATGGGAAGTCGCGGGAAGCCGCGCGCTGAATTGCGGGGTCTCGCGGGAAAACACACGCATTCTTAACGGCCACATCTGTATATATATATATATATATATATATATATATATATATATATACATACAGAGGCTTGCAAAAGTATTCGGCGCCCTTGAACTTTTCCACATTTTGTCACATTACAGCCACAAACATGAATCAATTTTATTGGAATTCCACGTGAAAGACCAATACAAAGTGGTGTACACGTGAGAAGTGGAACGAAAATCATACATGATTCCAAACATTTTTTACAATAAATAACTGAAAAGTGGGGTGTGCATAATTATTCAGCCCCCTGAGTCAATACTTTGTAGAACCACCTTTTGCTGCAATTACAGCTGCCAGTCTTTTAGGGTATGTCTCTACCAGCTTTGCACATCTAGAGACTGAAATCCTTGCCCATTCTTCTTTGCAAAACAGCTCCAGCTCAGTCAGATTAGATGGACAGCGTTTGTGAACAGCAGTTTTCAGATCTTGCCACAGATTCTCGGTTGGATTTAGATCTGGACTTTGACTGGGCCATTATAACACATGAATATGTTTTGCATTAAACCATTCCATTGTTGCCCTGGCTTTATGTTTAGGGTCATTGTCCTGCCTGAAGGTGAACCTCCGCCCCAGACTCCAAGATGTTTTCTTCCAAGATTGCCCTGTATTTGGCTCCATCCATCTTCCCATCAACTCTGACCAGCTTCCCTGTCCCTGCTGAAGAGAAGCACCCCCAGAGCATGATGCTGCCACCACCATATTTGACAGTGGGGATGGTGTGTTCAGAGTGATGTGCAGTGTTAGTTTTCCGCCACACATAGCGTTTTGAATTTTGGCCAAAAAGTTCCATTTTGGTCTCATCTGACCAGAGCACCTTCTTCCACATGTTTGCTGTGTCCCCCACATGCCTTGTGGCAAACTGCAAACGGGACTTCTTATGGTTATCTACTAACAATGGCTTTCTTCTTGCCACTCTTCCATAAAGGCCAACTTTGTGCAGTGCACGACTAATAGTTGTCCTATGGACAGATTCCCCCACCTGAGCTGTAGATCTCTGCAGCTCATCCAGAGTCACCATGGGCCTCTCGGCTGCATTTCTGATCAGCACTCTCCTTGTTCGGCCTATGAGTTTAGGTGGACGGCATTGTCTTGGTAGGTTTACAGTTGTGCCATACTCCTTCCATTTCTGAATGATGGCTTGAACAGTGGCTCCGTGGGATGTTCAAGGCTTTGGAAATCTTTTTGTGGCCTAAGCCTGCTTTAAATTTCTCAATAACTTTATCCCTGACCTGTCTGGTGTGTTCTTTGGACTTCATGGTGTTGTTGCTCCCAATATTCTCTTAGACAACCTCTGAGGCTGTCACAGAGCAGCTGTATTTGTACTGACATTAGATTACACACAGGTGCACTCTATTTAGTCATTAGCACTCATCAGGCGATGACTATGGGCAACTGACTGCACTCAGACCAAAGGGGGCTGAATAATTATGCACACCCCATTTTTCAGTTATTTATTTTAAAAAAATGTTTGGAATCATGTACAGTATGATTTTCGTTCCACTTCTCACGTGTACACCACTTTGTGTTGGTCTTTCACGTGGAATTCCAATAAAATTGATTCATGTTTGTGGCTGTAATGTGACAAAATGTGGAAAAGTTCAAGGGAGCCGAATACTTTTGCAAGCTACTGTGTATATATATTATTCCTATGCCATCATCCCCATACTCTTGTAAAATAGACATAAATTGGTGTAAACATACACACTGTATCACTGCAATAACATTTATTAGTCTCTAAATGGGTCTTTCAGTGTGTATATATGTTTATGTACTGCTTCAACAAAACATTCTTTTTTCCAATTCCATTTGGTTTTTATGGTAATGGCCACTTTACAAGCTGTTTTTTTTCGTAGTAACATATTCATGTACTCAATGAAATGTTCTAAATTGTTAATTTCCACTAGTGTATCTAGTGAATAGTGTATAGTGCACATATTAATTGTTATTAGTTTACACCAGAAAGCTTTATATAAGTATGCATAACCATAAATGATGTGAAACGTCTAAGAGAAAGAGAGTCATTGTTTTTTTTTAATAGGGTTGATCAGTTTGTGTTCTAGGTAAAATCGTATTTGCTTTGTGTCATTTAAAATTTTATTTTCACTGAACTTATTTTTTGTGAGAAAAACACACAAGGTGCAGTGACTTTTGTTATGTGACAATTTTTTTAATTTAACGTTTATATAAGATTGAGCCAATTATGAATTTTCTAAGGTTAACAAGTTAATATAGTAGTAATGTTTGACAACATGTACACTCAAAGGAATGTTTAAACTACTGAACCTTTACTACACACTAGTCTATTATATCTTTAAATTAAAATATTACTGGATTAATATGACTTCCATTATATTACACAATTAATTTTTTTTAACAAGATCACCCACATGCACCTGTTCTTCCACAATTCTAGTCACATTACTAAAAACATGCAGGATTTAATTTATCATCAACAAAGCATTTTCAGTAAAAGCCCAGAACCTAATAAATGATTGTTTCACTAAAAAGGCTCTTGGATATAACAGTGTCGTCACATAAGGGCTGCAATGTCAAAGGTCAGAGTAGCATTATCCATCTGACAGGAGGGAAAAAACAGATTAAGACAAACAAATTCTAATTCAATTGAAAAAAAAATCATTTCAGATTTTTTAATCCAGGCAATGTTTCAATGTTTTAACTTTTTCTCACCATAATAATATGCGCGGGAAAAATACAGTACATTATTTCTTTAACATTAGCACACAATAATTTCCTAGCAGTCAGAAAATTACCTGTTCCACCACTTACTTGAAAAATGGCAAATGTGTTCATGAAGACGTTTCCTGAGATGTGAATTACAGACACATCGCTAATTGGTATATATTCATTAAACCCATAAAAATAGCGTCCATTTACAATTACCTAAATGAGTAAAAAAGGAATTTAGTATTATGTTTTTGCCCTCATATAAAAAATATTTTATCAACTTAATTAGCTTCTTTAAATTTCTCACATAATAGCCTATTTGTCCAAGAAGTATGAAGATATCAAAAGCTTCTCCTTCAGCAAATATGGGATCCCTTATCCATTCTTGTTTCTCCCATCCAGCATTACGAAAGACCACTTCTGATAGGTAACTCTTCATGTGGATGATGTTTTTATCACGTTCATTTGGCCCAACTTTTAGATTTAATTCAAAACTGCAAAATATGCAATTTCCAATGTATTACAGTAAAATATATTCCTTAATAGCTGTAAATGAGTGCATTAGTGATCAGTGTTACAGTTTTTTCTTTTCAGTATTTTCCGAACATACCCTTTAGAACCTATAGGAACTACCCCTTGGTAGAACAAAGCCATCCCAGGTTTTAATCCTTCAGTGATCGGATAAAAATACGGCTGGTTCTGTTAGGATAACAAACATTGTAAAGAACATGCCATCTTTCAAATTTTTGTTCATTGTTTTAGCTTCATTGCTTCACCATTTTTTCCACTACCATTTTCACTATCTGACCATTTTGATTCATACACATTCACACTCCTTACAAATTTCAATAATTCTTTTGATTGTGTAAAGCTGCTTTGCGACAATTACAATTGTTAAAAGCGCTATACAAATAAAATGGAATTGAATTGAATTTTGCATTTCCAAAATAGGTTTGAAGTTCTTGTTACTCACAGGTTTACAGACTGGATATTTTACATCTGACTGGATGTTAGAAAGCTCCCAGTGTGAGATGCCTGAACCTTGTCCTTTACCAAAGGAAGATGTCCTCCAATTCTGGGCAGATGAAAAGAATAAAGAAAAGTTGTTGACAATGAAATTTATCCATAGGATGGTTACAGTTCTAAAAGTTTTGACATGAAAAAAAAATCTTGTTCAATGTGTCAAAGTAATACACACTATTTTAACTATCAAATGACTGCACACTTTGACTATTTGACTTACCCCAACAACACCAACACTGTTTAAAATGACATCACCGCAAATATAAAGTGCTTTAACTTTATTTATTGGTATTTGGTGCTTGAAAAAGCATAATCTCCGGCTATTCAAATACACCTGAGAAGAAAGATAACATTGCCTACTTACAATTAATTTGCAAGATTTTTTCTTTATTTTTATAGTCATTTGTCCAGTAGCCATACCTCATAGCTCTCATTATTGACAACAACAAAGAAAACAAAGCATGAGCCTTTGGATAAAGAGCACAAAGAATAATTATCTGCATCCTCCCATTTTCCATTCTGCTGCATGGCACATTCCAAATATAAATTGGGCACAACTTTCAACTGAAAAGCAACATCATCACGATTTGTAGCTCCAGTTAAATGATCAAAGGAAAAACTGTAAAGAGAATTTAACATAATATTATTCATCAATCATGTAATAATATTTTCACCATGTTTATTGTGACAGCACAATAAAACAGTGTGTGTGTGTGTGTGTGTGTGTGTGTGTGTGTGTGTGTGTGCACGCATGCAATTTATACATACCTTCCTTCATTTTCACTAACAACCCCTTGGAAGCACAAAGCCATACCTGGTTTGATTCCACCAGGGATTGTAACCATAGTGGGAAGTTTCTGTGGTGAGTATGCAAAAACCCATAAAAAGCCATGAATCCCAAAGGAACAGATGCAAAACATACTGTAGAGTGTTTTATTCTGCCTCTATACTGCATTATAGCAATGAATGGCCCATTGAGCATTTATCATGCTTTTTCATTCACATTGCAAATGCTGTGTGTCCCAGCATACACAAGGAGTTTTATTCTGCATTTAGACTCTAGATAAATACTAGATTAAGCATTTCTTCATTGTTGGCTGTATGTATCTCAGACCACTGTCAAATGTAGGTTGAATAAGGTTGAAATCTTAAACAACCCAGCTCAACCAATTATTGGCCTGCATCAAGTACCAAAACGTTAAGGAGAGGTGAAATTACTGGAATTTGATTAAGAACGGTTCAACACATTATTAAGACCTGGAAGTTTCATGGGAGAAATTTAGTAAAAAAAAACAAACAAACAAAAACAAAACGATCATGACTGGAGATCAGTTAAATGTAAATTTACAAGCTGCATTGTAAAAAAGAAAAAAAAAAAGAAAAGAAATGACAGTAGAAATCCTGGTCATGTTTAATAGAGAAATTAAGAGCATTTTCATGTGCACAATGTAATAAGAACTCATAGGACTGGGACTAAACAGCTGACACTACTAACTCACTAACTACTCGTTAGTGAGACTCAGCAGAAAAGTGCTTCAGTTTGCTAGGGAGCATAAAGATTGGACTCTAGTCAGTTGACGACGTGAATGTACTAAATTACCAGGTTATTGCCCAATCAATTGGATCATATTCCAGGTCTTAAGTTCTGGGAGCATGAGGAATAATTTTCACACATGAATCCACCAACACACTGTACAATTTAACAAAAAAAAAAATTCTCAGTATTTTTTGTATACTTCAAATCCTAAATGAGTCAGTGAACTCCAGTCACTTCTGTGATTCCCATGTGTTCTTTCTGTGTGCCAGACCCATTACAACAGTGATAGATACTAGAACATTTTTGTAGGCTGCTCTGAACAATGATACCCACCAAATGCCATAAATATAAAAACTAAAGTTGTTATATATGTTAGCAAAATTAGTATCTATTTTATTTTCATGTTAAGGTTTCAATTCCTCAAGACCATAACACAGGGACATATTTACATCAAAGGTGCTCTTGAGCCTCACTGAAATGTTGTTACTCACAGGGTTGATTGATAAAATACTCATCTCTGTCTGGATGTTTGAGGGACTCCACCATGAAGTGCACAATTTACCCAAGATTTGTGTCCGTAGTTCATTAATAATGGACCAACAGCTCCAGTTCTGTAAAGGAATAAATATTTATTTTATTATTTACTTTTTAAGCTTAGTTATTTGACCTGTATTTCTTTAATCATTTGAGTAAGACAGATATTATATGGTTAAACGAAATGGTATGCTAATATTTTGCTATTTCTCTCCATCAAGTAAACAAAAAAAAGTGATCAAAATTTATTTAACTCACCCAATTCTTGCCCACAGAAAAGTGTAATTTTCCTTGGCGAATGAAGACAACAGAGTCACTGGCTTCACTCACTCCAACTTCACTAACAGCTCTGTACCGGATCCAGTATTGGTTTGCCGACATGATTCCAGTCAGTGTAAAGTTCTCCCGAGCATCTGGAGTCTCTACGACTTCCCATTTTTCTACATCAGCTTCTGAATCAGTGGCTTGTATAGTCCTGTATTCCACCCTGAATCTCACAGTTAATCCAGTTGGGGACTTCTGCAGCCTCAGGATCATATTTCTGTCCTGGATATCTACCTTGGGTGCAGGTGGCTTGGACACTGGTTGAAATGCTCTGTCTACCATTTTTCCTTTTTTATAGAAATGGACAGACATTCCAGGATTTGAAGGGTCTGAGGCAGCGACAACGATGAACCTGATTTGTGGGTCATCTTTATTAGCTAGGAAAAAACTTCTGAAAGTAGATAAGTTATTTCTTATTTTCTCACTTAATGTTTGATCCTGGAACCACAATTGTTTAGTTGAGTCTGTAACTGGTACCAAGTTTTCAAACTCAGCTACCTTCAAAAACTTTGTTAGAGTAGACAAATATGGGTCTTCATATTTCAGAGAGGTGAAAGAAAAGCACACCAAAATATCAATACTGGGATCTATGAGAATTTTGCTCAACATGGCTGAGTATTTTACAACAGGGGCACTCAGTTGCTGAGTAAAGAGATTCAGCTGATATAATTCACTTTTATTGTTCTCAAACCACTGATTCATCTTGGCAGCTGTAAAAAGAGACTTGTGATGGATGGCAATGACATCTGCTAGTGCCTGCTCATGTTCTTTTCCACTCCGAATTGCAGGAATGAGCCTATGCAGTGCTTTTAGAAACATCACCTTGTAGACTTGTAGCAACGACTGCAATGTCCTTACTCTTTGTCTGACATCAGGGAAATAATTTACTGTTGTGTTTGTAATCAGATCATTGCATTTAATATCTGCATTTACCAGATCCTCTAATAAATTTTCTGCTTTAGTGACCATTGTTTTATGAATTTCTCTCTCCAGTTTAGCTGCTTTTTTACTCAAAAGTGCAAGCGGATAAAGCCAAACCTTCATTGGAACTGCATCATTCTCCCTCTTCCTCAGCAGAGATGGAAGCTCCTTGTACACCTGTAGGGCCTCCATGTATGTGGTGGGGTTCAACTCAAGATCATAGTCACCATAAAATGTACAACTGATCTTGTCAGACAATTGTTTTTCATTGTCAGTCATCTTTAGACTTCCAACTCCTTCTATTTCAATAAAAGGAATGCCACTTACCATGACAGTTAAGGTTCCCTCCATTTCTTTAGTTTTCTCAATCTCATCAGCTGTTAAATCAAACACCATGAAAGCCTGAGCTCCATATAGTACAGCAGTAACAACATGGGTAGCAGTTTCATCTTCAAACACCTTTGGATAGGTAATATTGCGATCCATAATAAATTCTTCATATCTTGTTGTCTGGCTGTACTGCATTGTCACCCGGCATTGGCGTGCTGATGTTTTGTTATCATATAAGAACCTGGCAGATCCTGAAACATTCACTAAACCACCCAAGATACCAGCTCCAAGGGTGGCATTTACATCAAGGAGTTTACCTTTCTCACTAAGCGAATCAGAAGCAGTGACCTTCAGATCTGTCTTGGGCTGTCGATGGGAAATCAGACCCTTCTTTATAGTTTTACTATCCCATAGAGAAATACCTGAAATAAATAGGAGGATAGTAACTTCATGTTTGGGTAACACCACAGCCTATCTATGGAACTGTAATATATGTTACACAATGAATGCATTATATTCAACTCAAATCTCCTTGCTAAATAGCTTTAACTTCAAAATAATAAAGTATTTCATACTAAATAGATGTTACATTATTACACACCTGCTGCTCACAGATAAAAACAATCTAAACATAATATAAACTAAACTTGTATAAGCATATGTGAGCATATGTAAAAAATGTAATCATTGAATACATTAAATACATAAGTATTTTTCTGATTACATTCAAGGGACAATGGGTCTCATAATATATCTACATTTATACTTTAGCTATCTTGCTTTTAGCAGCAATAAACCAATAATTGTTAATTAGACAAAAATGCATCCATAAAAAATTAACTTATTTAATATAATAGCTCACCAAAGAGGGCAAATATTTACATTGTTTTTGGAGCTTGGATAATGCTAAAACCTGGGCTGTTTACCTGGAATGACACTATCCGTGCGGCAGTCATACAACATGCCAGGATGCAAGGCCCTCCCTAGGGCTGCCATAATGCTTCCCTCCATACCTGTGTAAAATACAATGAACAAGAACTTTCATATAATTAAAAAGGCTCAGGATTTATGAAAAAGATACTCATGCCTTAGGATGAATCATATAGTATTAGTGTTGTTTATTATTATTATTATTATTATTATTATTATTATTATTAATAATATATATATTAACAATATAATAATAATAATAATAATAATAATAATAATAATAATAAGTATTAATGGTAAGATAAATAGTTAAAGTCATTTCACCTGGTGTGTTCTTCTCAAAAGTAAGTTCAGTAAAGGTGACAGTTTGTCAGATATTTATAGCAGGCTCAGGATTTTAAAAATGCCACCTCCCAAATTTACTACAATTAAAGCAAATAGCCATTTTGTCTGGAACAGAAATAACTGAAGGCCTAATAAGCTATATTCCAATGATTATGCTTATTTATGAGTTTACAGTACAAAGCTGTATAAAATAATATATGGTACTCTAGGGAAAAGTTCTAACAATTCAGAACATTTATTGACATACAATAAGCATGAATGTTGTACCACACAAGTAAAAAAAATTGATGCAATGACTATGTACAGTATGTCTTAATGTTTTTTTCTTTTTTGCTGCTGGTGCTGCCTGGTAGGCTTTAATTTATTGTGTAATTTTGTGCACTGGCACCAAACCAAAACCAATTTGTATGAGCAAAACAGAAGGCCATGAAGTTGTTCAGAAACTGATAGTGATTCTGAATGTGGTGGAATTTAAAACTTCATATTCTATAGGACCTTTTAACAGCTAATTCTACCACTCAGGCAGTTTGGTAACACAGGCATGATTCTTAGAGGAAAATTCATTTTGCAGTTCCATTCATGAAAAAATACAAAATTTAGTTATATTTTAAGTATTAATTATTTACTTTCTGATGGTAACACACTGGGTTGTGGAAGAGTTACATTATAAATATAATGGATATGGGGTCTTAACCATAAATATATTAATTCATTAATTAAATTCATTAATTAATTCATTAATTCAAGTGCAACTACTGTAGAAACTGATTAAGACTCTAACTAGTACTTAATTAGTTAATATGCATCTTTACCAAGATGTTAAATTAGACTTTACATGCATACATATGGAAACTATTTGATGTGGTTACAAATTAAATAGATGTTCTCTTGGGAAAGCACACAAAACAATTTTAAGTAAATCAGCAGTCGCGCCATATACCCCTGAGGAACGTTACATTTGAATGATTTGTCTCATTCAGAGCACTTTGTTTGTGTACTAATTGAGTCATTAATAACACACATGTACAAATTGTTGGTGATCATCACACAACACCATCCCCACAAACATGCTACAATGGTTACTCAATCGGAATAACCATTCCGTCGCGCTCACCGCCGTTTAAAGGCAACAGCGGCCAAAATAAATCAGTTGCATTTCAAAGTCATTCGTAAAATGGCCGCCAGGTGGCGCAAAGTGACATTTTCATTCATCGCAGTAAATACAACAGTGATGGTAATTTCCACAACAAACATGAAAAATCTGAACCAGAGCTATTGATGTGTACTGTACAATAATGAGTAAAAAAAATTTATAGTAGATTTATTAACTGAAATAAATGACCATATTTTTCAAGAGAATTTTCAAGCCCCACTCATCAAACAAAATTATAACGAAATCGGCCAAGTTTACTATTTATTTAAATATAAATTTCTAAACCAATAAGATCAAATAACACCAAGTTAATATTATAACAGGCTTACTTCGTCACTTATCTAGAGCTTGCTTTCAAAGAAGTCAGGTGCCTTATTAAGGTGACTGGGGTGCATTGTCTCTAAGTGACCTGGACGCCGTGCGGCTGCTTCTTTCGGCAAATCACGTCTCTCGCCTTCCAAAATTCAAAGCCAATCATCTTTGCCCTTTTCCAAAATTCTCCATAATTCACAGCCAATCACCTCTCCTTCCTTCCAAAATTCAGCTCGACCAATCCGCGTCGAGTCTCTCTGTCGAATCACGTCCTTGCGTTTCCAAAATTCACACTCCGTTTGCAAAATTCAAAGCCAATCAGCTTCCTCTGTTTCCAAAATTCAAAGCCAATCAGCTTCCTCCGTTTCCAAAATATCTGCCTTGGTCCCGCCTTCGGCTTCCTCAAACATTCAACGCCAATCAGCTTCCTCCGTTTCCAAAATTCAAAGCCAATCAGCTTCCTCCGTTTCCAAAATATCGGCCTTGGTCCCGCCTCCAGTGCGGATGCAACTTAGTCAAACTTTTAAACGGTTCGGAATATGAATATTCTTCAACATAAAACGGTAAGTATCAAGTATTGATTTCAGAGATAAATAGACTTTATTTAAGCGGTTTGTGTTATATAACGTTATTGTAAATTCGCCGATGCTGTATTAACATTACCGTTTCCTAAAGAGACACGCCTCCACTAAGTTTAACAGTTATACATTAGCGGTGTATTTGAGTGTTTTCCAGTAATGACACCTTTTCTGTATTTATTAACACACAGTGGTCGCGGTGATGTTAGTCCTGGGGGAGTTCAGCCCTGCTTATGCTCAGAAGATTAACAAAACCATTGCGTGTAAAATACACGTGCACACACGGTTTCCCTTGTTTGAGGGGGGGAAGAGGGTGAAAAGAAGGGGAAGAAGGGGGAAAAGGGAAAAAGGAGAAAAAATGAAGAGAAAAAAGAAAAATTGAGGGAAAAATTAGGTGAAATGAGTTATTACCATATTTGATGTTTCCCCTCTAGTTGTAGACTGCTAATGTGATAGTAATTTTAAGATTTGCATAAAAAAATGACCATTTTTATGCATTTGGCAGGGGGAGGTTGTGGATTCAAAGGTCCCAGGTTCGATTCCGGCATATGACGTTTTTTTTTTAAACATTAAAATCTGACAAGTGTCACAAAAATTTAAAATACTGCCTAATTAATCGTAACATGAGGTTAGGTTCTTGTAAAAGTATTAGAGATTGTTGTTAAATGCTTCATGTTGTGTCACACAAAAAGTAAATTTGTATTAAAATTAATAATTAATAGAATAAACATGAAAAGCAATGCAACAGTGTATTTGCCTTCTCTACATGACTGTGTCCTGCTGGAATGGCAATAAAACTGAACAGGTAAGCTGAAATAAAATCAGTAGCAGCATTAATTTTTAATTAATATTGTCTACCATAATAATTACTAGCAGGAGGTAATGCTGCTACTAATTTTATTCCAGCTTATCTGTTCAGTTTGATTGTGATTCTTTTCACTTGGCTCTGGTAGATCAGGGGAGACGTGTTGGTCATCATCAGCAGGCACTGGTTCATCATCACTGACCTGCTGCACTTACAGTTTACACTGATGACTGGTAGATCTTACACTGCATCACGATTATACCCCTGCCAAATGTTCATGATATCTCACAAACAAAAAGGCAAATTTGTCTTTTCCTCATAAAGTGTTTAGGTCAAATTCCACCCATACAAGTGTGACAAATATGCAAAGAAAAAAATCAGGAAGGGGCAACTACTTTTCCATGGCACTGCTCATGTAGTCAGATTGTTCCACTAGGATGAAACTGTGCCAGGTGGAGTTAAAGCACTTTTAAAATCACACTAACTTTACACTGATCTGAATAACTTTGAATAATGAACTTATTGTTCTTTCCTTTCTTTTTTTTTTTTTTTTTTTACAAATATGACCCAATATATGTTCAGTGATACTTTTTATTTACATTTTTGTTTGTTATATTTCTATACCAGTATGTGGTTTAAAAAAAAAATCTCCACTTTAATGAGCCAGTGTATTCTTCTTCCTCTTTTTAAAAGGCAGAATCTGTTCATTTGAAGCATTTCACTGCATTTACCTCTAAAGCTTTTTCTTATTTTCGTGTACTTTTCAGCTCCACCTTTTCTTCTTCCTCCATTTCATTCATTGAAATTATTAATTTGCTCAAACAACTTCGCTGCATGGAGGGATATATAGAGGGAGCGAAACATGCGCATGCGCAGTAACAAACACAGTTAGCTTCTCCGCTTTGTTTTTGATGTTGCTTGCGGCAGTGTAACAGCCCGTTAATCCGTGTAATGATAAGATGGACAAACTTGTCGATGTCCGTTCTTTATTTTGTTGCATATTGTCAGGTTATAGTACAAACTTTCGGGTAGATCCTGCTATTAAATCAAACTAAAAACGAGTGAAAAGAATACAAAACTCAGACTCTATATCCCATCTCGCATCCAACTTCACACACACCGGACCACATTACCCACAATGCATCTCCCGCATTGGAATACACTCCCGTAAACAGCTGTCGTAAAATCAACCTCTCTCTCCTGCAACAACACGCTCCTTGTCGGCGGCGCCCGCGCACTCCTCCATATGATTAGGAAAGAGATGCAATATTATGGTTTCATAATAGAAAAGAAATACCTTTTATTTGGGGTTAAGTGACTGATGTGCCTAACATCTTTCAGCTGAGCCTCGTTTCACTGAATAATCCACCACACACAATCAGTATAATGACACACAAACACACACAGACACACACAGAGTCGTCACTCCCCTAAATTTAAAGAATACAAACTGGTTGCGTGCGAGTTTGCTGTTTTTCCTATAGTATGCTGAAGCAAAATCAAAATAAAACATTTTATTTTGTTTTATTTTTATTTTGCTATAATTAAAATAAAATTTTTTAAAACAGTATCACGCAGGGATTGAACCCGGGTCACCCGCGTGAAACGCCGCGGACTTACGCTCACTCCGTAGGCTCTCTGAATAGGCGGGAAAGGGATGGAGCCACGTATTCGTGCCGGCAGGAAAAAAAAAAAAAACTAAACAGATCTAACAGATGAGGACTCAGATTAATGTGCAAAGAATATATAATAAAACTATATAAGTCTACATAGCCTTTATGAGACTCTACCTTAAGCGCACTTAAAACATTTTATTTAGTTTTAAAATAAAACAATTTCAAAACATCATCACTCAGGATTCGAACCAGCACTTTGTAGATCTCCGGCCGAGCGCTCTAACCGCTACACCAAGCGGGCACTTAGAGACAATGCACCCCAGTCACGTTAATAAGCCACTCGACTTCTTTGAAAGCAAGCTCTAGATAAGTGATGAAGTAAGCCTGTTATAATAATAACTTGGTGTTATTTGATCTTATTGGTTTAGAAATTTATATTTAAATAAATAGTAAACTTGGCCGATTTTGTTATAATTTAGTTTGATGAGTGGGGCTTGAAAATTCTCTTGAAAAATATGGTCATTTATTTCAGTTAATAAATCTACTATAATTTTTTTTTACTCATTATTGTACAGTAAACATCAATAGCTCTGGTTCAGATTTTTCATGTTCGTTGTGGAAATTACCATCACTGTTGTATTTACTGCGATGAATGAAAATGTCACTTTGCACCACCTGGCGGCCATTTTACGAATGACTTTGAAATGCAACTGATTTATTTTGGCTGCTGTTGCCTTTAAACGGTGGTATGCGCGGCGGGATGGTTATTCCGATTGAGTAACCACTGTAATAGCCCTCGGAAGCAGTGAAGTTGCAACATTCAAATAAGCACTCTGGACTAGTGCACTTAAAAGTATGCCATTGAAACCATAAAGCATTAAAACATTTTAAGCTGAACATGTGAACACAACAAGTAAAGACTTGTAGTCAAGCCAAATCAAATGTTTTAAGATGATAACTTCATCTTTAAAGCTTGCACTTTTGGTGATAGCTTAATCCCATCAAGTTCTAGAAGAACTTTCTGAAAATAGCTCAAATGTGTAGCGCAGTGCTCGGAGCTATTGCCACATTCTTGCAAAATTTCCTCTCCTTCAAGGATTATGGATACACCAACCGGTTCTTCCCCTTCAACAGCACGGACGACAAGAATTTTAAGAAGGTGCATACTGGCATCACTTTGTCTGTCCCCCTGCATAAGATGTACAAGAAAATAATTTATTTTGAGAAACAAAAAAAAAATCTGAATTGCTTCAACCTATGCTGACTTCATTTCACAGAGAAAAAAAAATAAAATAAAAATAATTGATAATAAAAAATGACCATCACTTCATATACTTCAGATTGTTAAACTTGGGTTAAATTGCTTTAGCAATAATCTTGCATCAGTAAAACATTGTAAAACATGGCATGAGATGGCTACACTCCATAGATTACTCTGCACCTTTACAGTGTCAGGAAATCCTATGATGAATGGTGAGTTTGTATTTAAAGGGTTAGTCCAAACATGAAAATTCGTTCAATAATTACTCAGATTTATATATTCATTTGCACTTATATGCTTCTGTCCAATACAACAAACACTATATTCAAGGTATTAATAAATTGTATAATTAATAAGAAAACAATGCTTTACCAGGCAATCATCAAAGAGATCCTCTTCAGATTCATGTCTCATCTTTACGCTTTGTTACTGTGAAAATATTTACATTGTATCATTACATAATCTTTTATTCGTACAACTACATTTAGGCATTTCTTCATCTTTTGTAAGTTTGCCTTTATCCAAAGCAAATTACAAAAGAGGAAGGCATCAAGCATGTCAAGCAGTGCTACTAACACAAAGTTTCTGACACTGTTAGAAAAATACAAGATAGATCAGTGAGGGATTAAGGAAAAAGTGAGAAGCAAGAATCATGTGTGGAAAGATTAAGCATGCAAGGTCACAGAATGACTCTACTTCTTTTTATTGTCTGCAATGCGATTTAGACAAATTAGAGCTGCTGTCAATACTGTATAAACATATGTACAGGTTCTTTACTCGTAACTCATTAATAAAGTTCGGCTTCAGAAAAAAGTCGTTTATTGCTAGTGCTCTTTTACCATTTAATGCTTTAACACACACGACTCAGTTTGTTTTCAGAAATTCAATTCAATTCAATTCAGTTTTATTTGTATAGCGCTTTTAACAATTGACATTGTCTCAAAACAGCTTTACACAATCAAAAGAATTATTTAAGTTTGTATGGAATGTGAATGTGTATGAATCAAAATGTTCAGATATTCCCTGGCGAGCAAGCCCGAGGGCGACAGTGGCAAGGAAAAACTCCCTGAGACGGTAATAGGAAGAAACCTTGAGAGGAACCAGACTCGACAGGGAACCCATCCTCATCTGGGTGAAACAGATAGCAGGAAATGATCTGCATTTATACAGTGTTAAGTGTTAGGTTCAGCTATAATAGTTGATGTTAATTGATGTTATAATACTTGATGTAAAATGAAGTCCAGTAGTTATTCGAGACTCAGATAGACTTGTAGAAAGTTCCAGTCCTGAACTATCGAATTGTCAAGTCCTCAGAGAAACAGCTGACCACACCAGTCGAGGCCAGAACCATCTTCTAAGTATAGAGAATCATCCCCAGACACCAGACGCATCCTAAAGAGACACACGGGGCATCCATGCGATGAGACCTCCAACCAGAAACCGGGCACCAGGATGGATCAGACAGGTCCGGAGGGCAGAGGGAGTCTGGATCACTGGCAGCTCAGGAACCACATGTGTAGCTCGACAGAGAGAGAGAGAGAAAGAGTGAAAGGGGGAGACAGGGGGAGAGAGGAAAGAGAAAGAGGGGGAGGAAGAGATGAGGAGGAGAGATTGCAATTAGGTATGGTCACAGTCACAATGTCTAATGTGAATGTATATTTACTGTAGAGTGCAAGCAGGGACTCCGGCAGGACTAACTATGACAGCATAACTAAAAGGGAGAGCCAGAAGGAAACACAAACATGAGGGCTCCCTGAGATGTAAAGCAAACAATCACCTCACCGTCAACAAACCTGAGTGATCAAATGAGACTGAGGAAGACAGCATCTAAACATACCAGTTCACCATAATACTCTACGTCCATGAGTCCCCCAGATCTGCTCCTTTACCTTATGGCAAATCTATTTATAAAATGCTTGGTTAAATAAATAGGTTTTGAGCCTAGACTTAAACACTGAGACTGTGTCTGAATCCCGAACACTATTTGGAAGACTATTCCATAATTTTGGGGCTTTGTAAGAAAAAGCTCTGCCTCCAGCTGTAGTTTTCATAATACGCGGTACTGATAAGCAGCCTGCATCCTTTGACCGAAGTAGGCATGGCGGATCGTAAGACACTAGCAGTTCGCTCAGATACTGCGGCGCGAGACCATTTAATGCCTTATATGTCAAGAGTAGTATTTTAAAATCAATGCGAAATTTCACAGGGAGCCAATGCAGTGAAGCTAGGATAGGGGTGATGTGCTCATATCTTCTGGTTCTAGTGAGGACTCTCGCTGCTGCATTTTGGACTAGCTGAAGCTTGTTTATGCACCTAACTGAACAACCAGACAGTAAGGCATTACAATAGTCCAACCTAGAAGTGATAAAAGCATGAACTAGTTTTTCTGCATCATTTAGCGACAATATATTTCTTATTTTGGCGATATTTCTAAGGTGAAAGAATGCTATCCTGGTGATATTATCTACATGAGCTTCAAATGAAAGGCTGGAATCTATAATCACACCGAGGTCTTTTACTGTTGCACTTGACGGAACAGAAAGGCCATCTAAAGTTACGGTGTGATCTAAGATTTTACTTCTAGCTGTATGCGGTCCTATGACTAGAACTTCTGTCTTCTTGTCAGAGGAAGCATGTAAAGGGAAAAAAGCAGTGGGCCTAAAACTGAACCCTGCGGAACGCCAAATGGCATCTCACTGGCGAGCCTTTGTCTGAACACGCCATTTTCACGAGGTGTGGCGGTAAGAAACACACATCTCGGTGTATTAATCCACGCGCTCGGTTCGTTATTATTTTATTTATTCATTGAATGACCCCTGGGGGGCTCCGTAGGTTCAGGTTTTTACACGAAAACGGTGTTTTGTGAATCTCCACACCATTAAAAACTGAAATATTGCTAATTGTACGTCCTGAGATTAAGATGAACATTAATTGGGATTCATGAAAGCGAGAATCACATCCAAAAAAGAAAGCTAAACTTACCTCGAACACGACAAACTCCAGCTCCAGCCACGCCGTGTTGTACCTCCGTGATGATCCACAGCGCGGGCACAGCGTCTCCAAACACGCATGCGCGGTTTAATTTCGACACATTTTCGGCTTCAGTAGACACACAATACTTCAGACTGAAACACGACTCCCCCTACAGGTAATGAAGGGCATGTTCACAGCTTCCCGCACGCAGCCGCAGAAAGCCGCGGCAAGTGACGGGATCCCTTTTCTCGAAACGTGCATTTTTAATGGCGACATCTGTATGTGTTTAAAAACGTTTCTTTTAATAGACAATGACCCAAAACATACAGCGGCGAGACATTGTATTGCTGAGGCGGGTATCAACTGGGTGAAAACACCAGCCGAGTATGTTTCTTACATTCCATTCCGTTCCATTAGATGAACTGGATTATGAAATGTGCACATGACAATTTTCTCTAACCTGTATTCCTTACATGCAGGTCTCCTGATCTCAACCCGATCAAGATGGTTTGGCATGTGCTGAAGGAGTCGTCAGATGTGAGGCCAAGCCACGGAACAAAAATGAGCTTATTCAAGTCATTGTGACTTTCTGGAGAGATCGCTTGACCATAATTTCATGCAATAAATATATTGATCATCTTCAGAAGGTTTTGCCGATGGTGGTAGAGCGCAACGGGTATGCTACTGGGATTTAAAAATGCAGTTTGTTACAATGTTTTTTCTTATTTATTAAAGAAAATTATGATGACCATAACAGCCTACTGCATTCATTATTTATAATAATGCAAAAACAATATTACAATATTTGTTATTTTAATATAAACTCTGTATCGTTATTCTCCTTTTTATTTTCCTACATAGTCTAATAAAGTTTTCCAGAGCACGGAGAAGTTTTGTTGTACCAAATGATATTTATGCAGCATCAGGGCCTCCTATTCCTATTAATTTTAAGTTGTTGTTTTAGTGTTACTCTGTGTGGTTTACAATGACAGACACCATTCAAATGCAGATACTTCATGCCTCCCCACATGTGAATCAGCAGCTCTCACCTCTACATTCAGAGAAACTACAGTACAAATAACTGTAAATAGCTCCCCTCCCCATTCACAGGCCTCTTCTTACTTACTTCTTACTACTTACTGTTCTTTACAGATTTTCCTTATCATAACATGCATTAGGTTGTTTTTTTATCAATCTATACACAATACGTTGCTATTTTTTATAGATGTTGATCCTGATGGGTGTGTACCCAAATCTACTATTACTTGCTCACTCCGTAGGCTCCCTGAATAGGTGGCAAAGGGACGGAGTCGCCCATTCGTGGCGGCTGGCGATAATTAACGTTAATATGATCTCGGGCTTGCTCCGCAGTATAAAAGCAAGGCGCGGAGTTTAGTCCGAGTTCCGGAACTATGTGGTGTAGAGGAGAATAGGAGAGTGGCTTGTGAGTGGGGCGATGTGACGCGTCCCAGGGACTTTAAACAAGGACACTGGAATTCCGCCCTTTGATCCCTGCGCTGATGACAGTACGAGAAAGAGCTGCGCGATCTCCCGCGGAATCTTCACTCCCGCACCGTGCCCGCCTTTGCAGCCCCGTTGCCGAAGAGGAAAAGGCTGCGAGGATGTTTGCGTTAAGTTTTTATTTCAGCGATGACTCGCGCCTGCCATCGACTGCAGGAGAAGCGCTGTCACGAGGGAGCTTGCTCCGTCCAGCCACTATCATCAGCTGTGTGCCCGCATGCCAGTGTGGCATAGCCCCCGGAACTACACATGCACAACCTTTATCCCTTTCCCTTTCTTTCCATTCTCCCGCCTTCAACCCTTTCCTTCCCCATTTTACCTAAATAAATGACCCTTTTCCCGTAAGACCTCGCCTTGTGTCCGTGCTTTATAGTGCTGTCCACTGCGGTAAAGTCCGTTTGATGTTAGACAGAGTGCATGTAATTTTTACACGGTCGCAAAGCCGCACACAGCGCCTCCCAGAATATATACTTTTGGTTATATCGACTTCAAACCTATCGAACCATGACAGTTCCTCTTTGAAGCACATTTAAGGCAAATAGGTGAACATATCACAAGACTCAATATTTGTTCCAAACTTTCCTGTTGCATGTAGAGGGGCGGCAAACGAACGTCTAACATCAAACGGACTTTAACACAGTGTGCTGTCTGTGCAACATGAGTCGAACCCGTTACAAATCATAAGAGACTACTGCATTTCATTCTTATAATAAGTGGGGCTGAATGACCATGTCGGTCAGTAGAACGCAGTAGAACGTCCTGACAATGTTTTAATTTTATGGTCATTTATTTCAGTTAATAAATCTACTATAAATTTAAAGAATACAAGCTGGTAGCATGCAAGTTTTCTGTTATTTCTATAGTATGCTGAGCAAAATTAAAATAAATCACGCTCCGATTAGGTGACCACTGTAGTAAATTGTTTCAGGCAGTTTCTTTTCGCCATTATCAGTTGAAACTGCTAGATGCATTGTGCTCAGAATGCATAAAACATTCCAAACTTGTCTGGTTGTAGGGAATATTAGATTTTTAGTATGTTTTATGATATTCTGTGTGCGTGAGAACAGAATGTTACATCTTTCTCTTACCTCGACACAAGCTGCACTTTCAATAAACACATCCTATAGTAGTTTATGTTAAAGGTCGTAAAACTGTTAAACGCTCGTAAATGCAGAGCTACTCCCAATTTTATGTTCTTCTTTACCTTATCTTTTCTAAACATTCCTGACCAGATGCAAACACTCCTGCACTCACCCTTTCTTTGGTTCTTTGCGTGTGTGTGCGTATATATACTCCTGTCTTCCACAATAAACTTGGAACGTCTCACTGAGCACGGACTTGTGTATTATTGAGGGGTTCCCTGGTACCAGGCAGGAAGCAAAATACAGGCTGAGCACTGACTAGACGGGGTCTAGCAAAAACAAGAAATCTCTACAATTTGGGGGCTCGTCCGGGATACCTCTAATCAGGTGAGTGCTGCTTTTTTATTTTTCTCTATAAGGATAGAGCAAGCACACTCCCTGGTTTTTGGTATCTGGACCATATATAGTACGGGGGAGGATTGTCTTGTGGCTTTTACGCCAGTATAGCGCGCGCTCGCTTCTGAAAAGTTCCTTGAACTGAAGCATAGTGTGGAAGCTGTATTTTGTTGCCCGCTCTTCTTTTTTTTTTGTCTTTGTTGAGCTCTTTTTGTTGTCTTTTGTTGTTGTATTGTGTGTTTTTTGTTGAAGATATTGGTTCTTTCTGTCGTGGGTTAATTCACATTTATAAAATGGGTAATAAGAACACAACTACTTATCCAAAGCCGGACCCAGAAGAGGTTCCGCGCGACTGGATGAATAGGTGTGGACTCACTTATTTTACCACACCTTGGCTTGATAATTTATCAGGGTGGACTGAACCACAATTTCAATTTTTAACCTATCCACGCGGAGGTACTTTTAAGCCTGAATATCTAGCCTCTGCTTACTCTCAGATATATGAGGGTATGGGTGACCCAGGATGGGATTATCCTTACATGGGTTCATGTTATCAAAAATGGGTAGAAATGAAAGCTCTTTGGGATAAATACTTAGACATAAAAGAAACTAAAATACAGAAGAAAAAGATTCCAAAGGTCACATCCGAAACTATATTCAAGCCGCCCGTTCATTCAACCTTTCCGATCCCTCCTCCATATCATGTTGACATAGAAACATCAGCATCTAACCAACAAATAATTGAGAAAATTTATCCTAATTTGAATCCCACTAATCCTTCTGTGAGCTGCCCATCTGTGCCTGTCTCTCCCGTACCCACAAAACCGTGCTCACCTTCGTCGGAAGTGTCTGCCTCAGGAAAGGGAAAGACTCCCAAGAAGGTGTCAGGACGAACTCCTGACAGCCCTCTTTCGGATGATCCCAAGGATACTGATGGTGAGGATTTTGATAACTCAGACGATGAAGGTCGATAGAATTGTGTATAGATGGTTCTGTATTCTCTATTTTGGTGGATAGGGGAGCTACAATGTCGTCTTTAGGTCGTGATTATGAGGGACCGCTCTCGAATAAAAGTATCAGCTCTGTGGGAATTGAAGAGGTTGCTCAATGAAATTATTTCACTCCTCAGGTAACTGTAACATGTCCTTTAGATAAGGGAATTCATCTCTCTCATCGTTTTGTCTGTATGCCTGATTGTCCTTTTAATCTGCTAGGACGCGATTTAATGAGCAGATTACACATGTCCTTGACTTTTTCTGGCGCAAAAATCACTGTTGAAGTGCCTAATTCAGTTCCTTTTTCCCACCTCACAAATATGCGTGTAAATAATTGTTTCCTTTCTTCACAGAACAGCTCTATTCCTACTGCCCTTCAATGTGTGCCGAGCAGTCTGTGGGCTGAACATAAGGATCAGGTTAAACAAGTGCTGCAGAACATTCAAACACAACACATGACGGCTCAGAGACGGTCTGGGTATGAGATTATCCTGTGTTCTACAAGTAACTTAGAGATAAAAACCACCTCTTCTTTTGACACCCTCGCATATGCTCTGGCACGCTTGATCAATGCACAGGACGACACGCTAATAGACACAGATCATGACTGTTGTTCAGAGATTATTCACTCCACTAGTATACGTCCTGATCTATCTTCTACTCCATTAACACGGTGACACTTTGTTTGTAGATGGTTCCTGTTCAAAACCATATGATGGGAAATTTCTCCGTGGTTATTCTGTGTGTGCACTGCCAGATATAACCATTGAAGCTTACTCTCTCCCTTTCTCATCTGCTCAGGCAGCTGAACTTTTTGCTCTAACTCGTGTGTGTGTTCTTTCTGAAGGAAAAGATGTCACTATATACACTGATTCTCGTTACGCTTTTGGTATCGCTCACGACTTTGGCCGCATCTGGCAATCCAGGGGTTTTCGTTCTGCTGAGGGTAAGCTAATTTCTCATTCTTCCCTTGTTCAGGATTTAATAGACACATGCCATCTACCTGGTACTCTTGCTATTGTAAAAACTAAGGCTCATTCTTCTGGTGACTCTATGGAAGTGCGAGGGAATTCGCTAGCTGATCGTATTGCTAAAAAAGCAGCTCAAAAACAGATTTTCTTTCCTGATTCTGGTTCTGATTTGATCAATACATCTTTTCTTGCTAGCTCTTTGATTCCCGATGTAGATTTATTGTCTTTGCAAGCTTCAGCCATGCCGAATGATTCCTCTTTTTGGCAAGCTCAGGGTGCCTACGTTGCTTCTGATGGTTTATGGTATTGTGCTGATGGCCGTTTGTGCCTGCCGTCTCATTGTCTTCCGTTCCTCGTGCGCGAGTTCCACGGTGTTACACATCGTGCACGAAGGGGGGTTAAGGAAGATATGAAAAAACTCTTTTGCATGGAACAATAGATTTATTAATATCTAGATGTTTGGTGTGTGCTCAGAATAATGTGACAAATGGTTTAGGTAAACACGAAAGTCTTCTGTTACCTACTGCTCCGTTTGCAGAGTGGCAAATTGATTTTACACATATGCCTGCATGTGGCCCATTCAAATATCTTCTGGTTTTGGTAGACAAGTTTTCAAGGTGGGTGGAAGCTTTCCCGTGTGCTCGAGAGAATGCAAAGGTGGTGACCCGAGTCTTAGCGAAAGAAATAATACCTCGTTATGGCGTTCCTCATGCTATTGACTCAGATAAAGGAACACCTTTTACATCACAGGTAACACAGAATTTGTGTAAATATCTTTCACTGTCCTGGCATTTTCACATTCCTTATCACCCACAGTCATCAGGTATAGTAGAAAGAACAAATAGGACACTGAAAGAAAAACTGACTAAAGCAATGCAAACTATGGGGAGTAAAACCTGGGTTGATCTGTTACCTGCTGTTCTAGCTGAAATGAGAATGACACCAAGAAAAGATGTGCACATGTCACCACATGAAATTATATTTGGCAGACCTTTTCCCGTGCCATGGAGGAAAGGTAAACCCGCAATAGGAACAACTGATCTTGATGTACAGTACATATTGCTGAATATTCTGCTGCTCTAATAGATACTCTGAACAAACATTATGAACAAATTGCTAATGTGACTCCAGTACCCTCAACAAAACCCACACATCCTTTTAATGTGGGAGATACTGTTCTGGTAAAATCTTTGACCCCCAGAAAACTGGGAGATTGTAAATATGACGGACCAGCAGAAATAATCGCAATTACTTGTACTGCTGTCCTAACTGATCTTTTTCCACAGTGGATCCATGCTACTAGGCTGAAGAGATGTCCTGTCGGCGTGAGATCAAAGGATGAATAAATGTTTGTGTATTATTATCTTTCTTTCTCTGTGATTTTTTTCTTGTTTCCTAGACTGAAGATGATGCAGTGATGACCAACCCGTGACGTGACACAGAGGGATTGTCTTGGGTTGCCACGGGACGACTTCACTTTTGCTATTAGTTTACCATTCCTGGTGGTGTCTTAGCGCCTCGTAAGGTGGGACGAGTGCAGATTGGGCGTGCCCGCACTCTGAGCACTGTAGCGTCAAGAAAGGCAATAGTTCACCACTAGTAGTTATTTATATGTTTGACATTGCGAACAAGATTTTTCACACACACAGGTTTACACTCAACCTGTTATATCTCTGTGTATTCTTTTGGTCATACTTCATTCTGTAGAGTTTATAGAACAGCACTTGGAGTATGGTGGTCACCTCTCCTGCCTTAGAATGAAGTTTCTTTTTGTCCTCTTAATCTTGAATGAGAGATTGTTGTACATAGTGCAACCTCATCCACATGATAATGTTTTTTGGCGATTCGCTAATTGGACCGCTAAGCAATATACCAATGATTCAGACCTGTTGTGTCTTTTAGGGACATGCATTCTTCGCTGTGTGCAAAATCTTTTGTATAAGTATGTTTCAGGTTATGTTCCTGCACCGTGTCCGATGACCTATTATCCGCCGGCGACTTCTTGAAAGTTCTGAGTTTTATTCAACGATGTTACTTATGAATAAAAGGGGGGAACTGTAGGGAATATTTGATTTTTAGTATGTTTTATGATATTCTGTGTGCGTGAGAACAGAATGTTACTTCTTTCTCTTACCTCGACACAAGCTGCACTTTCAATAAACACATCCTATAGTAGTTTATGTTAAAGGTCGTAAAACTGTTAAACGCTCGTAAATGCAGAGCTACTCCCAATTTTATGTTCTTCTTTACCTTATCTTTTCTAAACATTCCTGACCAGATGCAAACACTCCTGCACCCACCCTTTCTTTGGTTCTTTGCGTATGTGTGCGTATATATACTCCTGTCTTCCACAATAAACTTGGAACGTCTCACTGAGCACGGACTTGTGTATTATTGAGGGGTTCCCTGGTACCAGGTGGGAAGCAAAATACAGGCTGAGCACTGACTAGACGGGGTCTAGCAAAAACAAGAAATCCTTACACTGGTTTATTGGCCATGTACTGCGTGAAACGGCAGCATGCTTTAGTAGGGAACAGTTGCTCATCGACTGTTATGGTCACACTGGTTGTGTAAGAGTTTCCTCAACTAAACAACTAAAACTCCGACACAGAGGTACGTTATAATGTCTACCGTTCAGCTTGTTCAGTGTGTAGAGTGCAGGATGTTTAGACATTCTTCCTCCGTCATTAGCGATAATTTTATTTGTGAAAGGTGTGTGTTAGTGAGCACTCTGACGGAGAAGATATCAGCATTAGAGGAGCGCATCCAGACTTTAGAGAGGGTTAGAAAGCGCGAGAGCAGTGTTATTCCCGTAGCCGACAGTCTGGGTGCCACAGGCGGAGATAAACAGCCCCCGACTCCGGCATTAGAGCCCTCACAGCGGGGCGAGTGGGTGACGACTCGGCGGCATACTCGTTCAGACAAAGCTAACGCTAAGGCTAGTCCACCGGAGCACACCTCCTCTGCGCTTCACGTGTCCAACAGGTTTGCTCTCCTCAGTGCTGCACCCGCTGAGAAACCTGAAAGAGCTCTGGTTATAGGAGACTCTATACTGAGGCACGTGACATTAGCTAGACCTTTAGGGGCGCCAGCGGCAGTGGTTAGGTGTATCCCGGGAGCCAGAGCACCGGACATAGCAGGTAATCTTAGGGCTCTAGGACAGCACAGGTTCTCTAAGATAGTGGTACATGCTGGAGCTAATGATATACGCCTTCGTCAGTCAGAGGTTAGTAAGAATAACTTTACAGAGGTTTTTAAATTAGCGAAGGCGATGTCCAATGAAGTAGTATGCTCTGGTCCCATCCCAATGAGACGTGGCGACATAGCTTACAGCAGGTTATGGTCGCTGAACCGCTGGATGTCCAGGTGGTGCTCCAAAAATAATGTGGGCTACATAGATAATTGGAAGACCTTTGAGGGCAAAGCTGGCCTGTTAGGGCGGGACGGTGTCCATCCCACTCGGGAAGGTGCTGCTCTCATTTCCTGCAGTATAGCTCATAGTCTCAGTAGAGGTCTAGTTAATCGGTGACAATCCAGAGCCCAGGCCAGGGAGCAGACAGACAGGCTAAACCAACCGTCTGCTAGCTGCATAGAGTCGTCACTCAGGGTTCACCATATTGAGACTGTGTCTGTTCCCCGATCTAAGCAAAAATGTAGAAAGACCCAGAAAGTCTGTTTCAATAATCTAATTAACATAAAGTCCACAAACTCCGATCATACTGAATGCGCAGCCGGCACCTCTGATCTGAAGCTAGGATTGTTAAATATTAGATCTCTCGCATCAAAAGCAGTTATTGTTAATGAAATTATCACAGATCAGGCGTTTGATATACTCTGTTTAACTGAAACATGGGTTAAACAGGACGAGTATGTAGCTCTAAATGAAGCTAGTCCTCCTGGATACAGCTACATACACCAGCCTCGGTTAACTGGTAGAGGAGGAGGCGTCGCAGTTATTCATAATGATAATCTGTCTATCGTACAAAAACACCGACACAAATTTAACTCATTTGAAATTCTCTATAGTAACATAAGTGTATTTAAGTATATTAAATCAGCTCAGTCGATTCCACTAATTATAATTTACAGACCTCCAGGGCCGTATTCTGAATTTCTTAGTGAATTTGCAGATTTCATCTCAGACCTGGTCATTTCTGTAGACAAAGTGTTAATTGCTGGAGATTTTAACATTCATTTTGAGAATCCAGAAGACCCTCTGAGAACAGCATTTATATCCATACTGGACTCCGTAGGTGTAAATCAATGTGTAGTAGGACCCACTCATAAAGCAGGTCACACTTTAGATTTAGTAATATTCTTCGGATTAATTATAAGAAATGTATTCACAATTCCACTGTCTGAAATTATCTCAGATCACTATCTTGTCTCCATTCAAGTGTCTCACAGTGATAATGTACGCACAGTACCGCGCTACCGTATTAAACGTACATTCACATCAACTACCACACAGAGTTTTATCAGTAATCTCCCAGAGTTACCAACTTCGATTAGGCCACCGTCTGACCCCACAGAACTTGATCAGGCGACTGAATATTTAGAGTCGACACTTCGTTGTACCTTAGATAATGTAGCTCCAGCTAAAAGAAAAATTATTAGAGATAAGAAACTCGCTCCCTGGTATAACGATCACACGCGCACTTTAAAACAGACTGCTCGGAAATTAGAGCGTAAATGGCGTCAAACTAAATTGTTGGTATTTCAAATAGCATGGAAAGAGAGCATCCTGAACTATAGGAAAGCTCTTAGTGTAGCTAGATCAACGTATCTCTCCACTCTTATAGAAGAAAATAAAAATAATCCTAGATTTTTATTTAATACCGTAGCCAAATTAACCAGAAATAAGACCACTACAGAAATCTCCACAACAACATCATGCAATAGTGAGGACTTCATGAACTTTTTTAATACTAAAATTGTAAATATCAGGCATAAAATTGAGGCTTTGAAACCAAACAATGTAATTGATACTGATGTTAACCTAGCCATGTCAGATTCAAACCTAGAATACTTTACTCCTCTTGAAGAGAATGAACTAATTTCACTCATCTCTTCTGCAAATTCATCAACCTGTATATTAGATCCTATACCGACACATTTTCTTAAACCAGTAATAACAGAACCGATGTTGAGAATAATTAATTCCTCACTCAGCATTGGTTATGTTCCAAAATCTTTTAAAGTAGCAGTTATTAAACCAATAATTAAGAAACCTGACCTCGACCCCTGTCAGCTGTCCAATTACAGGCCAATATCAAACCTCCCCTTTATCTCTAAGATTCTGGAAAAGATAGTAGCGGAGCAGCTATGCTCATATCTACATAGAAATGGCATACATGAACTGTATCAGTCAGGATTTAGGCCTCATCACAGCACAGAAACAGCACTCGTTAAAGTAGTAAATGACCTCCTATTGGCCTCTGATCAGGGTTGTGTAACTATGCTTGTATTACTCGACCTCAGTGCAGCTTTTGACACTATTGATCATGCTATTCTTCTTCACAGATTAGAAAATTTAGTAGGAATTAAGGGTACAACCCTCTCCTGGCTCAGATCCTATTTGACCGATCGTTATCAGTATGTAGACTTAAATGGTGATTATTCTGCATGTTCTCTAGTGGAGTTTGGCGTTCCGCAGGGTTCAGTTTTAGGCCCACTGCTTTTTTCCCTTTACATGCTTCCTCTGGGCAACATAATCCGTAAGCATGGTATTAGTTTTCATTGTTATGCTGACGACACACAGCTATACGTCTCAACAAAACCTGATGAGAAAAACCATCTTACTAAAGTTGAGCAATGTGTTCAGGACATAAGAAATTGGATGCTAATTAACTTCCTTCTGCTTAATCCGGATAAGACAGAAGTTCTAGTCATAGGACCGCATACAGCTAGAAGTAAAATCTTAGATCACACCGTAAATTTAGATGGCCTTTCTGTTCCGTCAAGTGCAACAGTAAAAGACCTCGGCGTGATTATAGATTCCAGCCTTTCATTTGAAGCTCATGTAGATAATATCACCAGGATAGCATTCTTTCACCTTAGAAATATCGCCAAAATAAGAAATATATTGTCGCTAAATGATGCAGAAAAACTAGTTCATGCTTTTATCACTTCTAGGTTGGACTATTGTAATGCCTTACTGTCTGGTTGTTCAGTTAGGTGCATAAACAAGCTTCAGCTAGTCCAAAACGCAGCAGCGAGAGTCCTCACTAGAACCAGAAGATATGAGCACATCACCCCTATCCTATCTTCACTGCATTGGCTCCCTGTGAAATTTCGCATTGATTTTAAAATACTACTCTTGACATATAAGGCATTAAATCGTCTCGCGCCGCAGTATCTGAGCGAACTGCTAGTGTCTTACGATCCGCCACGCCTACTTCGGTCAAAGGATGCAGGCTGCTTATCAGTACCGCGTATTATGAAAACTACAGCTGGGGGCAGAGCTTTTTCTTACAAAGCCCCAAAATTATGGAATAGTCTTCCAAATAGTGTTCGGGACTCAGACACAGTCTCAGTGTTTAAGTCTAGGCTAAAAACCTATTTATTTAACCAAGCATTTTATAAATAGATTTGCCATAAGGTAAAGGAGCAGAGCTGGGGGACTCATGGACGTAGAGTATTATGGTGAACTGGTATGTTTAGATGCTGTCTTCCTCAGTCTCATTTGATCACTCAGGTTTGTTGACGGTGAGGTGATTGTTTGCTTTACATCTCAGGGAGCCCTCATGTTTGTGTTTCCTTCTGGCTCTCCCTTTTAGTTATGCTGTCATAGTTAGTCCTGCCGGAGTCCCTGCTTGCACTCTACAGTAAATATACATTCACATTAGACATTGTGACTGTGACCATACCTAATTGCAATCTCTCCTCCTCTTCTCTTCCTCCCCCTCTTTCTCTTTCCTCTCTCCCCCTGTCTCCCCCTTTCACTCTTTCTCTCTCTCTCTCTGTCGAGCTACACATGTGGTTCCTGAGCTGCCAGTGATCCAGACTCCCTCTGCCCTCCGGACCTGTCTGATCCATCCTGGTGCCCGGTTCCTGGTTGGATGTCTCATCGCATGGATGCCCCGTGTGTCTCTTTAGGATGCGTCTGGTGTCTGGGGATGATTCTCTATACTTAGAAGATGGTTCTGGCCTCGACTGGTGTGGTCAGCTGTTTCTCTGAGGTCTTGACAATTCGATAGTTCAGGACTGGAACTTTCTACAAGTCTATCTGAGTCTCCAATAACTACTGGACTCCATTTTACATCAAGTATTATAACATCAATTAACATCAACTATTATAGCTGAACCTAACACTTAACACTGTATAAATGCAGATCATTTCCTGCTATCTGTTTCACCCAGATGAGGATGGGTTCCCTGTCGAGTCTGGTTCCTCTCAAGGTTTCTTCCTATTACCGTCTCAGGGAGTTTTTCCTTGCCACTGTCGCCCTCGGGCTTGCTCGCCAGGGAATATCTGAACATTTTGATTCATACACATTCACATTCCATACAAACTTAAATAATTCTTTTGAATGTGTAAAGCTGTTTTGAGACAATGTCAATTGTTAAAAGCGCTATACAAATAAAACTGAATTGAATTGAATTGAATTAAGAGGCAATGCTGTTTTTCACAAATTTCTCGAATATCTCCGAGATCATGGCAAATTTATCATTCACAAGTTGGGCAGCCCTTGTGTTCTTGCCATCAAAGTGCTGATAGTGCATAATGTCTAAAAATTTTTGTTGAGACTCTTTGAAAATAGAATTTCCCAAGTCAGCAGACCAGTAATCATCCAGATTCATGCGTTTACTGCCCGTGATACCTCTCAAATAAATGAGACCAACGAATGCTTTTAGTTCATCAACTGTAAGTGTAGATGCGGACATATCATTTCACTAGTTTTGATGCGTAGCTTTGGTTTGATCATTTACTCACAAGCACTGAAGTCCGATGATTTCTTTGTCTCTTGTAGTTTATTTTCAGCATCAAAAATTCAACACTTCATACAGTCGTCTTGAGTAAATCCACTGTGGTTACAACACCTGTTGCTGTATCATTTACAACAACCTATGTTATATCTATCTCATTGCGTTCAGCTCACGCATCTAACAACACTTTTGTTGTATATATCTGCTTACGGGTAGCTCACGGTCAAAAGCTTGTGTTTCCGTAGCCTTCCGCATCTAAGCTGAATTTTCTATCATGTGATAGTCATACAAATACATGTCATAGTGGAATGACCTCACAGACCAACTTATGATTGTCAAAATGGATGCTTAACTAACACATTCAGAGCTTATGGCTTAGGTAATAAACTTAATGCTTAATTCTTAACTAATGAATAGAATAAGATAGAATGAAATGAATTAACAACAAATAAAATAAAATAAATACAACAACAAATTCTGCAGATCCATCTTACATAACAAATGGGATATGGCTCTTACATTCCAGCCCCTAATTGACAGGCAGGAAGACTGACAATGATAATTTTGTGTTGTTTTTTTTTTTTTGTAACAACATGGCATTAAACATTCTTAACCTTCTACAACATTTAAATATTTTAAGTGTGTAATATTTATCTCAGATGTTTATGTTTGCATATCAAATTTCATAACATATTAGCACACATTTAACAGTCCATTTCACATATGAGGCACAGCTTGTCGATGGGCCTTTCCAAAGTGTTGGTCTTAGTTTTAACTAGCACACGTCTCACAAGTCCCCCTTTGTCGGGGAACACTTTCGTGATTCTTCCCATGACCCATTAATTTCTTGGAGAAGACTCGTCAATTATTAAAACTATGTTTCCAATCGAAAGGTTTTTTCTCTCTTGAAACCATTTTTGCCGTTGCTGGAGCAAGGGCAAGTATTCACGCACCCATCGCTTCCAGAATAGGTCTGATAAGTACTGAACCTGCTTCCACCTGCGACGTGCATAGATGTCTTCCCTTTTGAAAAGTCCAGGGGGCAGGTTTGGCTGTTTTTTCATCAGCAGCAGGTGGTTAGGTTTCAGGAGGTTCCAGATCTGTGGGATCTTCCAAGACAGTAGTGAGGGGTCGGTTATTCATTATCGCTTCTACTTCACACATGAATGTATGCAGGCTCTCGTCAGTTAATGTTTGTTCTTTCAGTACTGATCTCAAGATCTTTCTAACTGACCTGATCTGTCTTTCCCATATTCCACCAAAGTGAGATCCAGAGGGCGGGTTGAATGTCCACTGTATGTTCCTTTGAGTGAGGAAGCTTTCAATTTGTGACTGATTCCATTGCTGAATAGCCTCGCGCAGTTCAGTCTCAGCGCCTATGAAGTTTGTTCCATTGTCACTTCTCATAACTGACACCTGACCTCTCCTGCTTATAAAGCATCGCATGGCATTCACACAAGAGTCTGTGTCAAGCGAATGAGCGATTTCAATGTGCACGGCTCTTGTTGTCAGACAGTATGCCATATCTTTTAACGTTACGTCTGCAACGTTTGACCTCCAAGGGTCCAAAGTAGTCTACTCCCACATTAGTGAAGGGTGGGTGGTCTGGTATTATTCTGTCGATTGGCAATTCTGACATTTTTTGCTCACATGCTTTAGCTCTAGACTTTCTGCATATCACACACCTGGAGAGAAACTGTCTTACGAGTGAGTTAGCAGTCGGAATCCAGTATTTCTGCCGCAATTCTGAAAGCATGAAATTGCTGCCACTGTGTCCTATCTTGTCATGAACGTCTCTTAATATTAACGTTGTGATATGTGAGTCTTTAGGTACAATGACTGGATGTTTAACATGCTCTGGCATTGCGGACCTGCCGAGACGTCCTCCGACTCTCAGCAATCCATCCTGTAGTACTCGGTCCAGTTTGGACAAGCAACTGTTTCTTTTTACAGATGCCTTGCGTTTTTTTGCTGTGTGGGAATTCTCTGTTTGAATTCTGCTGCTGCTTTACCCTTTTGCAACGTGAGAATTTGTTCCGTAAAATTAATTAAAATAATGACAAAGTCTGATTCATTTATTACAAAATAGGTCAAAGATCGCTGATTAGTTTAATGAGGGTGATTGCAACTGTGATCCATCCTTATAAAAAATATTTGGACTGCAACTGTGGCCAAAATATTAATTTAGAGACGTTTATTAGATATTTTAAACTTTAAAACTTCCAATTTTTACCTTAGTGGCGTTGCGTATATGAGATATTTTTTACCCTATTGGCGTTCCACAACCGACCATGCCCCAGAGCATTGTGGGCAAGCTAAATCTGGAGTATATTTTAACTAATAACTCCTAAACGACAAAAGATAGAGCCGTGCCGTTTTTTGCAATATGACACACTGAATAAAAACAATGAATAACTGAATAATTCAACAAAATTTTTAAATCTACCCTCAGTGTGAAACATATGCCGATTAAGGACCTGGGTTGGCCGCCCACTACAGTTTAACTTGGCTGGGCATTTTACTGTTATCTTGGCAGAATTTTCGTCATGAGAACTACCCAGTAGAAGCCTGTTGATCTGATTTGGGGTCATCTGCTGGGATCAGATGGTCTCCACACACTTCCTGGAGCAGCACTCTGTCCAAATGGTTCTGGAAACCTAGCGGTGTTAACAAAAGGGCCATTGGCAGAGAGGTGAGTCTTGGTTATCTACCAGTCTTCACTGTGTTTAATATAGTCAAGATGTTTATTGTATTATGGTTCAGGCTGTATTAGTACAATTTCAGTTAATTTAAACCTTAGCACTATAGTCTTTTATTACATCAGTATTATAAATAGGACTTTAAAAAGGTTCATTTATTTAAATTAATATCTTAACCCAATAAATAAATAATATTTTAGTGTTTGTATGACAGTTTAAATTATACTAGGATAATTTCAACACATTTAAACCTTAGCTCCATAGGCTTTAATTACAACCACTATTATAACTAGGACTTTAAAAGGGTCATTTATTTGAATCAATATTTTAAACTAGTAAACAATTAAACATAAATTACTTATTCAATTGGCTATGGGACACGAGGCGTGGACTGATCCACCTACGGCGGGCCGCCATGGAGGAGGGTGTCTAGTAATTGAAGGCCGAAACACCCTGTGATTCTATGGTTTACTACTGATGACGTGTCTCACAATTTAGGATATCGTTGGGTTAAAGGGAATTTTAATCTTAGCTCACACCTTTAACCTTAAATAGGATTTAATGTGTCTCCTATCCCTGAACTCAAAACATAACCGTTAGTTTTGAACTCTAAACCCAATTTTTTAAACCTAAACATAACCGTTAGTTTAAAATGTAAGTTCTAGAACCCTAGGTCAGCATAACCATATTTTCCTGTAACCCTACAGTGGTTACTCAATCGGAATGGTTATTACCGTCGCGCTCACCGCCGTTTAAAGGCAACAGCGGCCAAAATAAATCAGTTGCATTTCAAAGTCATACGTAAAATGGCCGCCAGGTGGCGCAAAGTGACATTTTCATTCATCGCAGAAAATACAACAGTGATGGTAATTTCCACAACAAACATGAAAAATCTGAACCAGAGCTATTGATGTGTACTGTACAATAATGAGTAAAAAAATTTATAGTAGATTTATTAACTGAAATAAATGACCATATTTATCAAGAGAATTTTCAAGCCCCACTCATCAAACAAAATTATAACGAAATCGGCCAAGTTTACTATTTATTTAAATATAAATTTCTAAATCAATAAGATCAAATATACCCTTGCTATATTTTACCCTGGCCCCCGTGTACAGACCGCCGGGGCCATATGTTGATTTTCTTAACACTAGAAGCGCCGCACCAGTGTCACGTATTTATAACGCGGTTCAGCGGTCGTTTGACCGCCTATTGTTTTGAATGGGAAGCTGTTGCTGACACACAATAATCGCTAGATGGCGCCTTCACTTAAAGCAAATAGTTTAGCTCCAAGATAAAGCACCATTCATTCCCACGTTGATAATCAGCGGTATTTTTTTTTCATATTCAACTGAGAAAACCTACTACCGAATCTTTAAGGGGACAACGGAAGAGAAAAAAATGGCAGAAGAAAAAAAAAAAGTCATATTTTGCATTATAACCCAAAGTTTTTGGCATTACTTTTATCTGCCGATTTTTCTCCTCCTTTGTCCATCTAGGGGCTTCGTACTATAACAAAAAGGAAAGCTCTACTTTCGGGAAACATCCAATCACCGTCGGTATACAAATGAGTCAAGACGTAGCCTAACGTGGTGTCGTGTCGGATTTCAGCGGTCACGGAGTGGGAAGACTTTGAAGAAGCTGCAGTGACAGTAAACAGCTGAACAACTTCACTTTTCTGTTTACCTCTGAGAAAAAAAAAGCTGTATTTTGTTTGTTTATATTTAGGATTTTTATAGTACTACGAGAAAGTTAGTTTGTGGTCTGTGTACTGTAGTTCTCACCCTTGTACAGAATAAATAAATGAATAACACCTTCATATCCCCTCTCAAGAGAGTGCCATAGTCCATTGTTAGTTTTAATGATTTGGCTGAAACTAATTATCACTACATAAGTACCCTAACACCATTGATCATGAGTTTCAGCTGAACCTAATTCTATACTTGTAACAGAAAATGTAGATGCAGATTCCAAATGTGTATTTATATAATAGATAGATAGATAGATAGATACATAGAGAGATAGAGAGATAGATAGGTGTGTGTGTGTGTGTGTGTGTGTGTGTGTGTAGGCTCTACTCAGGGGCAAGAGAGGGCAGCGCACCCTCAAATAAATGTCTGCACATGTTAATATATTCCTAAAATGTATATATTACAAGTTGATAAACTGATCTGCGGTAGCGGAAAAATCCACTGAAAAAAGGACAGGCTGCAGCGCACACACACACACACACACACACACACACACCTCCCTTGAGCCCTGCGTCTGTCAGATTTCAGCGGTCACGAGGTGGAAAGACTTTGAAGTAGTTTATATATGAATCTAAGCTTGAACTTATCCGCATTGGAAATATATAATACGTTTCAAATAAAATCGCTATTACTTCACCCTGAAGTTTAGTTTAGCACACACAAAACACAGAAAAGTCATTTCTGGTAAATCAACGGCATGTGTAGTTTATTTACAGTAATTCATTAAAAATTTACAGTAATTTGTTAAAAAAAATAACACCATGCAAAGGCTTACAATTCGTCTAGATTTCTAGCAGATGCCATACGTTTTGTTCCCTGAACATCTGCCGACTTGATTTTCATTTGCTTACGAACACAAGTTCCATTCAACATATATTGATGTCTGCACATGTTAATATATTCCTAAAATGTATATATTACAAGTTGATAAACTGATCTGCGGTACCGGAAAAATCCGCTGAAAAAAGAACAGGCTGCAGCGCACGCACACACACACACATACAGACACACCTCCATTGAGCCCTTCGTCAGTCGGATAGATAGATGTGTGTGTGTATATAATCAAACACATAAATACAGAATACGTTTCAAATAAAATCGCTATTACTTGACCCTGAAGTTTAGTTTAGCACACACAAAAAAACAGAAAAGTAATTTCTGGTAAATCAACTGCATATGTAGTTTATTTACAGTAATTCATTAAAAAATGAATATACATTGTACAGTACACGGTAAACACGGGAAAGATTACAAAATGAAAAAACAGTGTCTACTTTATAAACAGCTTAGTATGTGCGTCGAGATGCTGAAATCCCTTGCATGTTGCCGCTCCATTTTGTGCTTCCAAGTGGAGAGATATTTGACCGATAGCCTAGAACAAAACATCTATAGGTGTGATCACAACCCCCTCCGACCGACCGTGCCATCAATCACTGACCACCTCAGAAGTTCCCTCCAATGCATGGCTGCAATACTTGTTTTGCAAGTATTTTTAACACCATTCAAATGCTTACAATTCGTCTAGATTTCTAGCAGATGCCATACGTTTTGTTCCCTGAACATCTGCCGACTTGATTTTCATTTGCTTATGAACACAAGTTCCATTCAACATTGTGAATTTTGTCCATGATGCTTGCATCGCTTTATTAACATTCCAAGCATAGCTTTAGTACATTCTTTGAGCATTTTCCACAGACAAGCCGCTTACAGGTCTGGCAGATATAAGAGGTTTTGTTCCCTGCACATCTGCCAATCTGACACTGCCAAGGAGTTTCAGGTAAAGGTTGCTTGCATACCATTGCCCTTGCCCCTTCTGCCCTTGCCGTTTTCTGGTGCGCACATAGTTCCTTTACCAACTCCAGAATAAATCTCCTCCTGCTTATGGTCACATTCATGTACTGTTTATATAGAATATGTGCATTAATTGCCGCCAGGTCTAGGAGGTTGTAAAACACAGCCACAGGCCAGCGCCGGGTGCCTCCCTTTACCGAATACAGCCGCGCCATTTGATCCATAACATCAACGCCAACTTTAGTGTTGTTGTAGTAGGAAATTGTTTCAGGCAGTTTCTTTTCGCCATTATCAGTTGAAACTGCCTGATGCATTGTGCTCAGAACGCATACATTCTTCTTTCGTTTTGCCTGGTAAATCGTGAGCGTGGCCTTTCCAGCCTTCAACAACCTGGTCGAATATCGTTCAGACTGTGCCTGTGTACAAGGGGGCATTTCTCGTCTGATTTTATTCATTGTGCCAACAATGGTGGTTTTATTCGCCAAAAGATTGTTTGCAAGTCTTAACGAGGTGAAGAAATTGTCTGTTATATTTCTTCCTTTCCCCAGGAAAGGCTCCACAATACGCATTACAACCGTGTCTGATAACCGCTGACCAGCCGCCCTACTGACGTCTTTCCCTAGATAGGGAATTGCGTTCAACATGTATTTTGTTTCAACATCAGCGGCCACCCAGAATTTCGATACCAAACTTGTCTGGTTTATTGGCCATGTACTGCGTGAAACGACAGCGCGCTTTAGTAGGGAACAGTTGCTCATCTACTGTTATGTTCACACCGGGTATGTAAGAGGCAATGCTGTTTTTCACAAATTTCTCAAATATCTCAGAGATCATGGCAAATTTATCATTCACAAGTCGGGCAGCCCTTGTTGTCTTGTCATCAAAGCGCAGATAGCGCATAATGTCTCTAAATTTTTGTCGAGACATTGTCTCTTTGAAAATAGGATTTCCCAAGTCAGCGGACCAGTAATCATCCAGATTCATGCTTTTACCACCCGTGATACCTCTCAAATAAATGAGACCAACGAATGCTTTTAGTTCATCACCTGTAAGCTTGAACTTATCAGCATTGTTTCGTTCAGATTCCGCTGCAGTGTGTTTCTTAATCTTTCCCCACATTTCTGTGTCAATCAAACACAGTAGACTGCTCAATGGGCTTGTAATATTGCCCTTGGCATAAGGCGTGGGACCTGGGGTTTCTTTCATTATATTGCACTCTTGCGCTCTCCCTCGAGGGTTTTCAGCCTTTAGTTCAACCCATACTGTGCCATCTCTTGCCTCTTGAAATGAGTCCTGCACACTCAATTTCAGAGTCTGATTCTGAATCAGATTCAACATTCAAATTTAATTCGCTTTCGCCCTCTTGCTCACCTGCTCCATCTGACACCTCACATTGCTCGCCCTTCGATTACATCTCATCAATATTCCACAGAATGTCCAGCACTTGCTGTGGGGTATATCGCTCTCTTTGAGTCATTGTGTATAAATTCACCGCTCAATCGCCCAAACTCTGTAGCCGCCCCAACTACAGTGAGTAGTTGTGAGTTGTAGACGTACCTGTTGACTTATTTATAGGTCTCAATGTATAAGAAATGCTATTGATCATAATAGCTCTGCCCTCATAATCAGTGGTGTTAGGGTACTTATGTAGTGATAATGAGTTTCTGCCAAATCATTAAAACTAACAATAACACCTTCATATCCCCTCTCAAGAGAGTGCCATAGTCTATTCATATATTTATTCTAAAAAATTCTAAAAATAAACAATGTCATAAACAGTGAAACAGAAATAAATAGAACAAAATAAAATGAAATATTCTTATTCCAGATTTTTATTAAGCAACGACATAACATTTATCTTAGCTGGATGTTCTAATTCTCAAAAACATTGAACCTAAAGTAAGACTTGTACTTTGTACACTGTAACTAGAATATTTACAAACGTGAAAGGTTGTCTTATGAATACTAAAAAAACTAAGTTAAAGCAGATGGGCTACATTTTATATATATATATTTTTTCATATATATATATATATATATATATATATATATATATATGAAGAAAAAAATATATATAAAATATATATAAAACCTGCGTTTCGAGAAAAGGGATCCCGTGACTTGCCGCGGCTTTGCGCGGCTGCGTGCGGGAAGCTGTGAACATGCCCTTCATTACCTGTAGGGGGCAGTCGTGTTTCAGTCTGAAGTATTGTGTGTCTACTGAAGCCGAAAATGTGTGCAAATTAAACTGCGCATGCGTGTTTGGAGTCGCTGTGTATCAGTCGGTTGGGAATCATCACGGAGGTACAACACGGCGTGGCTGGAGCTGGAGTTTGTCGTGTTCGAGGTAAGTTTAGCTTTCTTTTTTGGATGTGATTCTCGCTTTCATGACTCCCAATTAATGTTCATCTTAATCTCAGGACGTACAATTAGCAATTTCAGTTTTTAATAGTGTGGAGATTCACAAAACACCGTTTTCGTGTAAAAACCTGAACCTACGGAGCCCCCATGGGTCCTGTGGTAAATAAATAAATAAATAAAATAATAACGAACCGAGCGCGCGGATTAATACACCGAGATGTGTGTTTCTTACCCCCAACCCGAGTGAAAACGGCGTCTTCAGACAAAGCCTCGCCAGTTAGATGCCATTTCTGAACAAACTGAGTCGTGTGTGTTAAAGCATTAAATGGTAAAAGAGCACTAGCAATAAACGTTTTTTTTTCTGAAGCCGAACTTTATTAATGAGTTACGAGTAAAGAACCTGTACATATGTTCATACAGTATTGACAGCAGCTCTAATTTACTGCGGTAAAGCCAGCCGCGGTTCAGAAAAACACGGTCAAGCCAGCCGCGATTGATTTTAGTGCGCGCGCATATTACAGCGATTACGGTAGTTTCATGAACAACACAGAGAGAATGCCCCATATCTGAAAAATGCTGCAGTAAAATAGTTTCATATGTGGTGTGTATATAGTATGGGACGTCCTGAATAAGAACTGATCATTGTTTTTTTTCTGTTTCAGTCTGAAGTATTGTGTGTCTACTGAAGCCGAAAATGTGTGCACATTAAACTGCGCATGCGTGTTTGGAGTCGCTGTGTGTGCCCGCGCTGTGTACAGTATCAGTCGGTTGGGAATCATCACGGAGGATCTCTTTGATGATTGCCTGGTAAAGCATTGTTTTCTTATTAATTATACAATTTATTAATACCTTGAATATAGTGTTTGTTGTATTGGACAGAAGCATATAAATGCAAATGAATATATAAATATGAGTAATTATTGAACGAATTTTCATGTTTGGACTAACCCTTTTAAATACAAACTCAGCATTCATCATAGGATTTCCTGACACTGTAAAGCCATCTCATGCCATGTTTTACTGATGCAAGATAAAGCAATTTAACCCAAGTTTAACAATATGAAGTATATGAAGTGATGGTCATTTTTTTATTATCATTTATTTTTATTATTATTTTTTTTCTCAATGAAGTCAGCACAGGTTGAAGCAATTCAGATTTTTTTTGCTTCTCAAAATAAATGATTTATTTTCTTGTACATTTTATGCAGGGGGACAGGCAAAGTGACACCTTCTTAAAATCCTTGTCGTCCGTGCTGTTGAAGGGGAAGAACCGGTTGGTGTATCCATAATCCTTGAAGGAGAGGCTATTTTCAGAAAGTTCTTCTAGAAACTTGATGGGATTAAGCTATCACCAAAAGTGCAAGCTTTAAAGATGAAGTTATCATCTTAAAACATTTGATTTGGCTTGACTACAAGTGTTTACATGTTGTGTTTACATGTTCAGCTTAAAATGTTTTCATGCATTAAGGTTTCAATGGCATACTTTTAAGTGCATTAGTCCAGAGTGCTGATTTCAAAGTTCCAACTTCACTGCTTCAGAGGGCTATTACGTTTTAACGTTTATTCTACAGTTTGTTTAAAGTATTTTCTGCTGCATTTTATTTCTAAATGAATGCTGTATTTTATTTATTTATTATTTTACACAATTTTGTTTAAATCAAGTATTTCAGGCCCTGGTGCCGTGCAGTTTTTTTCTATGGATGCAAAATTTAGCTGAATGCACTTTTATTAAAAAGACAGCTTGGATCTAGACTGTGAATGTCACAAATATTTGGTAATGTTGGTGAATAAACTGTTTAATTATATTTTAGTTGTGTGATTTATGAAAGATATAGATGAAATAATTACTTAAGTTTCTTTCCAAAACATAAATTAGCAATGTTTACATTATTATAGGGAGTAATATAAATTGATAAAACCAAGTAAGGGAAAATCTCACAAAACATGTGTGTATATATATATATATATAGTTAATTCAGGGCTATTTATGATGGAGACACCTTTTTACATTTTAAATATGTAAAACCTCCGCTGCGTGTATTCATTCACAGGCTGCAGCACGCGCACAGAAATAGGAGACAGGAAATAGGAAATAGGAGGTGTATGAGTGGATTGGAGAGAAGAGAGCTGTTCAGTTACTATAAAATATATATATATAAACATATGATCTTTTTGAGTTATAATGTTTTTTTTTATTATTCATAAGAAAACCTTTCAGTTTTGTAAATATTCTAGTTATAGTGTGTTATGTTTTTCTTTAGGTTAAACGGTTTTGAGAATTAGACCATCCAGCTAAGATAAATATTATGTCGTTGATTGATAAAATCTGGATTAAGGATAATTTATTTTATTTAATTTGTATTTTTCACCTCCCCCCCCTGAGGGATTGCCACCTTATTGTGGTCAAGGGGGTTTGCGTGCCACAGTGACCTTAAGAGCTATACCAACAGGTAATATATAATATTTGTAATATTGTGCAATATGTGCTATCCGCTAGCAAACTTTAGCGATTTTTTTTGCAAACGTTTCTTTACAGAACATCACCATAAACACAGACACAAGACTAAAGGTAATATACATACAATGAAAACTTGTCATAAAAATCTTTATTAATGGCAAAAATGACTTAACATTTATGGGTCTGCTTGCTCGAGTGAGCAGCCATGTTGAAAACTTCGCTTAGCCCTTCGTTTGAAGTGAGGTCCTGAAAAATCTTCGTTTGGAGGGCTATCTGGCCCTTCCCCCCTCCCCCTACACCTCCAACCAAAAGAGAAATGAGACACCTCTACCCCTGCACGTGAACGCGCCAAATGGAAGAGTAGGGGGAAGGGTTGGGATTCAGCCTTAATATTGGAGCAATAAAATTTACTTAAAATCTGTGTCCAAATTGTTATGAGGATTTTATCAAGTAAATCTTACAAGTTCTTTTTTTCAGTGCATGGGTGAACACGATGTTTTAAGAATTTAATTATATATATATATTTATTGTGTGTGTGTGTGACCGGTGCAAGTCACACGTCCTATTCCATTGTCATTCAGACACATTCAGCGCGTTCAGACACAAGCAGCGCCAAATGCAGTGGACTCACATTCAGTACAGCAGGCCAGGATATAGTCTGTGAATACGGACGTAAAACTAACAGCAGATTAAACAGCTAAATGTAAAAGTATAAATATGATCCCTGTCAGTCTCCTAATCTAGTGACTGTTTGTCAGAAATCAGTATTGTGAAAGTATTGTAACAAAATTCTAGCCATATGGCAATATTAGTATATTAGTTTGACACCAATAGACAATCCACTTCAGAAAAATAGTTTTTAAAATGCATTCACTTACTTGGCGAACATTAATGATTTGATTCGAGGTTTGCACACTAAGACTCAGAAAAAGTGAAATAAAATGATTGCTGTTTAAATGGCATGTGTTTATCCTGTTTTGTCAGGTAACAGAACCTAAACACCTGTGCTGTATATCAGACAGCGATGGAGAGAGTGTAGATTACACACAGGTGCTCTCTAGTCATTAGCACTCATCAGGCAATGTCTATGGCCAACTGACTGCACTCAGACCAAATGGGGCTGAATAATTACACACACCCCACTTTTCAGTTATTTATTTGTAAAAAAAAAAAAAATGTTTGAAATCATGTATGATTTTCGTTCCACTTCTCGCGTGTACACCACTTTGTATTGGTCTTTCACGTGGAATTCCAATAAAATTGATTCATGTTTGTGGCTGTAATGTGACAAAATGTGGAAAAGTTCACGGGGGGCGAATACTTTTGCAAGCCACTGTAGTTGTCCTGAGATTTAACATTGTTATCAATAATAGGCTGAGGCATTCTCTGTCCATGCTCATAAGGAATCCCTCAATGTTTTTCAATTAGGGGACAGAAGCAGATCAGCCATGTTGTAGTTCAGGTGAAGAGGCGAGTTCACAGGAGGTCAATCTGAATGTTGATTATACAGTATATAACATATAATATGTGTGCGTGTATTATACATGTTGATTATACTAATATTTAGCATTATGAGGAGTGATAGGCTGAGGATGTAAGTGATTCATTAGTGTTTTTGGCAAAAGTTTTGAACTGACATTTCACTTTTTTGTCACGCTATTTCATCAGGTGGCAATGCTGTCCGGTCCTAGTGCAGTCAGAGGGGAAGAGTTAGGGTCAAAGCCATTGTTCACCCCCAAAAAAACTTTACTCACTATTTACTCCTTAAGTGGTTCCAAACTTTAATGATTTTCTTTATTTTGTTGAATACAAAATAAGATATTGGGGAAAAAAGGGGATTGGGGGATGGGGTATTAGTTGGAGTCATAGGTAGCAAACCTACGCCCGTGTGTGTGTGTGTGTGTGTGTGTATGTATATATATGGAAATATAATTAATATTTTCGTGTTTAATTACAAAAAAAAAACATTTTAATGGTTAGTGATTGTTGCAGACATTTACACTATTTTTGAGAACTATTAAGTTCTCCTTCAACGTGTCATAGCCGATAACTGCCCCTTTGAAGCCTTTGAATGGTGTTAAAAATACTTGCAAAACAAGTATTGCAGCCATACATTGGAGGGAACTTCTGAGGTGGTCAGTGATTGATGGCACGGTCGGTCGGAGGGGGTTGTGATCACACCTATAGATCTTTTGTTCTAGGCTATCGGTCAAATATCTCTCCACTTGGAAGCAAAAACATGCAAGGGATTTCAGCATCTCGACGCACATACTAAGCTGTTTATAAAGTAGACACTGTTTGTTTTTTCATTTTGTAATCTTTCCCGTGTTTACCGTGTACTGTACAATGTATATTCATTTTTTAATGAATTACTGTAAATAAACTACACATTCCGTTGATTTACCAGAAATGACTTTTCAGTTTTTTTGTGTGTGCTAAACTAAACTTCAGGGTCAAAGTAATAGCGATTTTATTTGAAAAGTATTATATATTTACAATGCTGATAAGTTCAAGCTTAGATTCATATATAAACTGCTTCAAAGTCTTTCCGTGACCGCTGAAATCCGACAGACGCAGGGCTCAAGGGAGGTGTGTCTGTGTGTGTGTGTGTGTGTGTGTGCGCGCGCGTGTGTATGTGTGTGTGTGCGGGTTAAGGGTTTAAGGGTGCGCAGCCCTCTCTTGCCCCTGAGTAGAGCCTACACACACACACACACATCTATCTATCTATCTATCTATCTATCTATCTATCTATCTATCTATCTATCTATCTATCTATCTATCTATCTATCTATTATATAAATACACATTTGGAATCTGCATCTACATTTTCTGTTACAAGTATAGAATTAGGTTCAGCTGAGACTCATGATCAATGGTGTTAGGGTACTTATGTAGTGATAATTAGTTTCAGCCAGATCATTAAAACTAACAATGGACTATGTCACTCTTGAGAGGGGATATGAAGGTGTTATTCATTTATTTATTCTCTACAAGGGTGCGAACAACAGTACAGACCAAACTATAACTCTCTCTTACTACTATAAAAATTCTAGATATAAACAAACAAAATACAGCTTTTTTTCCTCAGAGGTAAACGGAAAAGTGAAGTTGTTCAGCTGTCACTGCAGCTTCTTCAAAGTCTTCCCACTCCGTGACCACTGAAATCCGACACGACCGAATGGAGTTACCGAAATCATTGGTTTAGTCCTCATTGAGCTTTTGTTCCTCTTATGTGAGCATAAACAGTGAAACATTCCACAGGTTTAGAATACACCGCGGCCAAGTGAACCACGTTCCCGTCGAACGAAACGAGGCATAATCGTGGTGTTTGCTTCGGTTATGACACACCATAGTTTATTACCTGCTGTGGTAGATCTGAATATTTATTCAAACACAATAATAAAGCTTTATATCCTCAGGAGGGCTCAGTACATTGTTTTAGTGATAGTTTCACGGAAGCGAGTTCAGAACTAATCTAACCAAACCAAAAAAAAAAAAAACATCCGAAGCTTCAAATAGAATGAACGAACTAATGAAATTGATATATATGTAATTGATATACTGTATACACAGACGTGTGTGTGTCATTTTAATTCAAATGAATATTTTAATGCTTTCTGATACACTTATCAACTTATCCAAATAAACTTATCAACACATACTCTCCGTGCACGCACATACAATCTCTAAAAAAGTAAAATTAATAACATACATATACAAATAAACAAAAATATAAACGTCTATGTATATTGAAGTTTACGGTGAACGCAGAGTCGGCTAAGCACATGTGATGACGCGCGCGCCCTCACCTCTTGTTACGACTGCCTATTTGGCCAAAAAATAATTGAACGATATGCCTGGTCCTGGAAAGAGACAATAAATATATATATATTTTTTTATACATTTATTGCATTGTTTGTTGTTTACAGTCAAGCCATCAACATACAATAAAATGTAAACATGAGATCTAAACTAAAAACTGTGCTCCCTGTGCTGGTGCTGGCAATATCATCTCTTTGTTCTGCTGTCTCCGGCTCCCTCCCTGGTCCTGAACCGTACCATACATACCAGATCAAGAACTTGAAGATGAAGATTATATCTCTGGTCTTCTCTCTGACGGGTTCCTCCCTAGTTTCTGATGATCTCAATTAGTTTGTAGTGTTGCTTGTCCAAGGAAACCAGTAATCTTGCTTGAAGTGGAGCAGATATAATTCTATTTTTCTAATTATATAAATTATATAAAAAAAAAGGTAAAAACAAAAATTGGACTGGCTCAAGTTCTTATGTTAGCAAATCTTAATTACAGTGTGTATAAAGTATAGAAAGCAGTACACTACAAACAGCACTCACTCCAAATTAGCTTGTTCTATGTTTACGTCACTTTCCTATTAATTTTTACATCGTTAACCAACGGTACTTAAATATAATTATTTTCTTCGGCGCCGCTGACTTACTGTATAAACTCCGGTGTTTTTGAAAATCACCACGTTAGTTAGCTAATGCTAATGCAGGTAATATAGGTGGTTTTAGCTACAGTAGCAAACACGGACACAAAACTCAATCTACAAAGTAGTTGTTCCTGACATAAATCATGAATTTGCTCATAGAAGAGATACATTTAACATAGAAATGACATGAGTTTGCTTTCTTACCTGGTTTAAAGGAGTTTTCTTTGAGAATCTCCACCCGCATGTGATTCAGTCCGTGAAAATGCTGCGTCATGAGGTCATGAGACACGGTTTGAAGCAGAAATGTCCTTTGTGAATGGATTAGATTTAAGTTTAATCAGGGGCTTTAACTAACAGTAACTGAAATACAGGTTCTGATATCCTTCCTAACTTGTTTCAACGTCATGCTCCGGTTTGAGGCGGAAATAAAATTATACCGGCAAAACTATGGTCTAAAGACTGCGCATGCGCAAATCACACTCAACCTAATAAGAGTACCTTGATCAAAATGAAATATTTCACTTTGGTTTCCTGCTGTAAACAGCATTATACTAAAAAAAAAAAAAAAAAAAAAAGATTCACCCATAAGCATAAATTAGACACTTCAGTTAAAAAGAGCAAATTATTTTTTTTACTAATGGAATGAGAAAAAAAAACACATTAAACTAGGTTTACTTTTTTCAGTGGATCCCTCAATAATTTCTGTCTCCTTTGCCTGTGTTTGATAATGTGAAGCACATATACACTCATTCATCATGAAAGATCTATTATAAAACAAAATAAAATTCATGTTCGCTTCAGCACTGTTCATCCGCGTCCTTACATTCATTGTTGTACTTGGTCCGGCTTTTAGATAAAGTCCTTCCATGCGCCATCTGGCGGATATTCAGTGAAGCGCAACACATTTATTTAAAATTCCCGAATGTTGCCTCCGGCAAGACGCGGCACGCCACGCGCTAAATTGCGGCATCCCGCGGGAAAACACGCAGGGTTTTAAGGGCGACATCTGTATATATATATATATATATATATATATATATATATATATATATATATATATATATATATATATATATAGAGTAATTGAGCAGCTCTAAGTAGATGAATATAGTCAAATTTACTATAGGCTTTTATACTATAGGGGATTCCTGCCAACTGGACAAGAATTTAAAAATGTAACGTTTAGCTTAGATTGGGTTTAAGATAATCTTATAGTAGAAAACAAAATTTGACTATATTCATTTACTTAGGCTAAATGAATTGTAAGCCTTTGAATGGTGATACTGTAACAATACTTCCACTTGGAAGCAAAAAAATGGAGCGGCAACATGCAAGGGATTTCAGCATCTCGACGCACATACTAAGCTGTTTATAAAGTAGACACTGTTTGTTTTTTCATTTTGTAATCTTTCCCGTGTTTACCGTGTACTGTACAATGTATATTCATTTTTTAATGAATTACTGTAAATAAACTACACATGCAGTTGATTTACCAGAAATGACTTTTCTGTTTTTTTTTTGTTTGTGCTAAACTAAACTTCAGGGTCAAAGTAATAGCGATTTTATTTGAAAAGTATTATATATTTACAATGCTGATAAGTTCAAGCTTAGATTCATATATAAACTGATTCAAAGTCTTTCCACCCTGTGACCGCTGATATCCGACACACGGTGCTAGGATGTTTACCGAGGGCTCAAGGGAGGTGTGTGTGTGTGTGTGTGTATGTATATGTGTGTGTATGTGCGCTGCAGACTGTCCTTTTTTCAGCTGATTTTTCCGGTACCGCAGATCAGTTTATCAACTTGTAATATATACATTTTAGGAATATATTAACATGTGCAGACATCATTATATGTTGAATGGAACTTGTGTTCGTAAGCAAATGAAAATCAAGTCGGCAGATGTTCAGGGAACAAAACGTATGGCATCTGCTAGAAATCTAGACGAATTGTAAGCCTTTGAATGGTGTTAAAAATACTTGCAAAACAAGTATTGCAGCCATACATTGGAGGGAACTTCTGAGGTGGTCAGTGATTGATGGCACGGTCGGTCGGAGGGGGTTGTGATCACACCTATAGATCTTTTGTTCTAGGCTATTGGTCAAATATCTCTCCATTTGGAAGCACAAAATGGAGCGGCAACATGCAAGGGATTTCAGCATCTCGACACACATACTAAGCTGTTTATAAAGTAGACACTGTTTTTTCATTTTGTAATCTTTCCCGTGGTTACTGTGTACTGTACAATGTATATTAATTTTTTAATGAATTACTGTAAATAAACTACATATGCTGGATTGTTGATTTAGCTACCATGAAATTACTTTTCTGTTTTTTGTGTGCGCTAAACTAAACTTCAGGGTCAAGTAATAGCGATTTTATTTGAAACGTATTTTGTATTTATGTGTTTGATTATATACACACACACACACACACACACACACACACACACACACACACACACACATCTATCTATCTATCCGACAGACGCAGGGCTCAAGGGAGGTGTGTCTGTGTGTGTGTTTGTGTGTCTGTGTGTGTGTGTGTGTGTGTGTGCTGCAGCCTGTCCTTTTTTCAGCGGATTTTTCCGCTACCGCAGATCAGTTTATCAACTTGTAATATATACATTTTAGGAATATATTAACTACATATATTAACACATATATTAATAACAGACATTTATTTGAGGGTGCGCTGCCCTCTCTTGCCCCTGCGTAGAGCCTACACACACATGTATCTATCTATCTATCTATCTATCTATCTATCTATCTATCTATCTATCTATCTATCTATCTATTATATAAATACACATTTGAAATCTGCATCTACATTTTCTGTTACAAGTATAGAATTAGGTTCAGCTGAAACTCATGATCAATGGTGTTGGGGTACTTATGTAGTGAGCTGCCAGTGATCCAGACTCCCACTGCCCTCCGGACCTGTCTGATCCATCCTGGTGCCCGGTTTCTGGTTGGAGGTCTCATCGCATGGATGCCCCGTGTGTCTCTTTAGGATGCGTCTGGTGTCTGGGGATGATTCTCTATACTTAGAAGATGGTTCTGGCCTCGACTGGTGTTGTCAGCTGTTTCTCTGAGGACTTGACAATTCGATAGTTCAGGACTGGAACTTTCTACAAGTCTATCTGAGTCTCGAATAACTACTGGACTCCATTTTACATCAAGTATTATAACATCAATTAACATCAACTATTATAGCTGAACCTAACACTTAACACTGTATAAATGCAGATAATTTCCTGCTATCTGTTTCACCCAGATGAGGATGGGTTCCCTGTCGAGTCTGGTTCCTCTCAAGGTTTCTTCCTATTACCGTCTCAGGGAGTTTTTCCTTGCCACTGTCGCCCTCGGGCTTGCTCGCCAGGGAATATCTGAACATTTTGATTCATACATATTCACATTCCATACAAACTTAAATAATTCTTTTGATTGTGTAAAGCTGTTTTGAGACAATGTCAATTGTTAAAAGCGCTATACAAATAAAACTGAATTGAATTGAATAGTGATAATTAGTTTCAGCCAAATCATTAAAACTAACAATGGACTATGGCACTCTCTTGAGAGGGGATATGAAGGTGTTATTCATTTATTTATTCTCTACAATGGTGCGAACTACAGTACACAGACCACAAACTGTAACTTTCTCATACTACTATAAAAATCCTAAATATAAACAAACAAAATACAGCTTTTTTTCCTCAGAGGTAAACGGAAAAATGCAGTTGTTCAGCTGTTTACTGTCACTGCAGCTTCTTCAAAGTCTTCCCACTCCGTGACCACTGAAATCCGACACGACACCACGTTAGGCTGCGTCTTGACTCATTTGTATACCGACGGTGATTGGATGTTTCCCGAGGGCTCAGGGGAGTGTGTGTGTCTCTGTGTGTGTGTCTATGTGTGCGTGCGCGCGGGTACTTGTTCTACTGTTATAAAAATTCTAAATATAAACAAACAAAATACAGCTTTTTTTTCAAAGGTAAACGGAAAAGTGAAGATGTTCAGTGTCCCTATGCAGATGTTACACTCAGTGGAGTCACCGAAATCTTTGGTTTAGTTCTCATTGAGTTGCCACACATCATTTCCACATTTCACTCGCTTTTATTACTCTTATTTGAGCATAAACAGTGAAACATTCCACAGGTTTATAATACACCGAGGCCAAGTGAACCACGTTCCCGTCGAACGAAACGAGGCATAATCGTGGTGTTTGCTTCGGTTATGACACACCATAGTTTATTATCTGCTGTGGTAGATCTGATTATTTATTCAAACACAATAATAAAGCTTTATATCCTCAGGAGGGCTCAGTACATTGTTTTAGTGATAGTTTCACGGAAGCGAGTTCAGAACTGATCTAACCAAAAAACATCCGAAGTTTCAGAATCTTCAAATAAAATGAACGAACTAATGGATTTTCTCAAAACGATATAAAATTAAGTAGAGCTAAATGCCTAAATCTCCTTATAAAATATCGCTGATTATCAATGCGGGAATGAATGGCGAATTGTCATATGGCGAAGCATATGCTTTCGTGAAATTGATATATATATGGAATGAATGAAACCTGAGATATACACACTGAATGACGCATAGATAGTATGCGCGATCCCTTGCGCCATCTGCTGAGAGAAATGAGAATCGCAGCTTGGAAAATGCAGGAAACGTCACGCCGCCGCGCAGCTGTCAGCGATTTCACGTAAATAAGAGCAAAATATCTTTATACTGGCTTTTACAGGTGCGATTTAAAAAATTTAAGCATGATGGGTGATTAAGCTCACAGATCTAAGAAAAGTCATGAAAGGAGGGTCCTGGATTTTGGTCAAGTGTGAATTTATTATTTTTTTTTTTTCCCTTGCCTTTTCAGATGACCGCTGCTAGGCGCTTCTAGTGTTAAAGAATTTGGACATCTGCTATCAGACCTATTGGTTAACTCTGACAAAGTGTTGATAGTAGGAGACTTTAACATTCATGTAGATGATGCTAACGACGCTTTAGCACTCACATTTATGGATTTACTAAATTCCTTTGGGGTTAAACAAAATATAATTGGAGCAACTCACCGCTTTAATCATACGCTAGATTTAATTATATCCCATGGTATAGATGTCTCTAATATAGAGATCATACCTCAAAGTGATGATATCACAGATCATCACGTCCTGATATATACTCTACCCGTAGAACAGATTAGCTGTGTCTCCCCATGTTATCAATCTGTTAGAAATATGAATCCCACTACTAAAGACAGATTCACAAGTAATCTGCCGGATCTGTCCCAATTTCTTATTAGACCCCTAAATGCAGATGATCTAGATGAAGTGACTAGCAGCATGGGCACTATTCTTACCAGTACATTAGACACTGTTGCTCCCATCAGATTAAAAAAAGTCAGAGATAAAACACTTGCACCGTGGTACAACAGTCATACTCACGCCCTAAAGAGAGCAACCCGTAACCTCGAGCGAAAATGGAGGTAAACTAAATTAAAAGTTTTTCGAATTGCGTATAAAGACAGTATGTGCAGCTATAGACAGGCTCTAAAAACTGCTAGGACTGAGCATCTTAGCCAACTGATAGCAAGAAACCAAAACAATCCCAGGTTCTTATTTAGTACAGTGGCTCGCCTAACAAAACCTAAGATGCCCGCAGAGAGTATCCCATCACAGTTTAGAAGTGAAGACTTTATGGACTTCTTTAATGAAAAAATCAATAATATCAGGAAGAAAATAATGGAGGTTCAACCTCTAATAGTATCCCACGATCCAGTTCAGCCTATAGGTTCACATTTAGATTTTCAGTGCTTTACAGGTATAGGACAGGAAGAGCTGTATAAACTTATCACCTCGGCTAAATCAACAACGTGCCTGTTAGACCCAATCCCAACCAGATTTTTAAAAGAAGTGATGCTTACGGTTGGAGAGCCACTTCTAAACATTATTAATTCTTCATTACATCTAGGTCACATCCCTAAACCTTTCAAGTTAGCAGTTATTAAGCCGCTTCTTAAAAAATCTAATCTAAATAACAAATTACAGACCGATTTCAAACCTTCCGTTCATATCAAAAATACTAGAAAAAGTAGTATCAGCTCAAATATGCACATTCTTGCAGGAAAACAACATCCTTGAAGAATTTCAGTCAGGTTTCAGGCCCCATCATAGCACAGAAACTGCATTAGTTAAGATTACAAACGACTTGTTTTTAGCTACAGACCAAGGCTGCATCTCATTGCTAGTCCTGCTTGATCTTAGTGCTGCATTCGACACCATAGATCATAATATTCTCATAGATCGCTTACAAAATTATATAGGTATTCAGGGACAGGCATTAAAATGGTTTAGATCTTACCTGTCTGATCGCTACCATTTTGTAGATCTAAATGGAGAACTGTCTGGTGTAATGCCAGTGAAATATGGGGTCCCACAAGGGTCAGTTTTAGGACCTCTGTTGTTCTCAATATACATGCTTCCCTTGGGTAACATCATTAGAAGACATGGGATTAGTTTCCATTGTTATGCTGATGATACCCAATTATATATCTCAACCAAACCAGACGAAATACCTAAGTTGTCTAGATTAACTGAGTGTGTCCAGGACATAAAAGATTGGATGACCAATAACTTTCTTTTATTAAATTCAGATAAGACAGAGATATTACTTATTGGCCCAAAAACCAGCACACAACAGCTTTCACAATTCAGCTTGCACTTAGAAGGATGTACTGTTATTACCAGCTCAGCAGTAAAAGATCTGGGAGTAATATTAGACAGTAACTTGTCTTTTGAAAATCACATTTCAAATATCACAAAAACAGCCTTTTTCCATCTTCGAAATATTGCTAAACTTAGGAACATCTTATCCGTATCTGATGCAGAAAAACTAGTTCATGCATTCATGACCTCCAGACTGGACTATTGTAATGCATTACTAGGTGGTTGTCCTGCATCCTCAATAAACAAGCTTCAGTTAATCCAAAATGCAGCTGCCAGGGTTCTCACTAGATCCAGAAAATATGATCATATAACCCCAATATTATCATCCCTGCACTGGCTACCTGTTCAGTTTAGAATAAATTACAAAATAGTATTACTTACATACAAGGCCTTAAATGGTTTAGCTCCCACATACCTAACCAGTCTTCTGATGCGCTACAATCCACCACGCGCCTTAAGATCACAAAGCTCCGGACTTCTGGTAGTTCCCAGAATTTCAAAATCTACAAAAGGGGGTAGGGCTTTTTCATATTTAGCTCCAAAGCTTTGGAATAGCCTTCCAGACAGTGTTCGGGGAGCAGACACGGTTTCTCAGTTCAAAAGTAGACTCAAGACGCATCTTTTTAATCTGGCATACACATAACTCATCCCAGTACTCATACTCCAGTACACCTATACCGAATGGCAACTACGCTAATTCTCCCCATCTGTTCTGTATTTCTCTACCCATCCCGAGGCATCGGGAGATTTTGCCAGCTTCAGTAGACAAAGGCCGACCCTGCGAGGTTCCTGAGGCATCCAGAGAAGGACCAGCTCCAGCTGGATTCAGCTTTATGATGGTTGGAGCTACACATGCTGCTCCTGTGCTTCCAGTGATCCAGACCTCATCTGCCCTCTGCACCAGTGGTGTCAAAAGTATTCACATTCATTACTTGAGTAGAAGTATAGATACTAGGGTTCAAAAATACTTCTTTAGAAGTTGAAGTATCAACCCAAGCCTTTTACTTAAGTAAAAGTTTAAAAGTAATGGTTTCAAAACTACTTAAAGTATAAAAGTAAAAGTACCATGAGGGGCGACAAAAACATTAAGGTCTCGCTTTCTGATCATGGGGGGGGGGGGGGTTGTGCGCGTTCTGATCATGTGACGGGGGGGCGTTGTGCGCGTTCTGATCATGTGACGGGGGGGCGTTGTGCGCGATCTGATCATGTGACGGGGGGGGCGTTATGCGCGTTCTTATCATGCGACCGGGGGGTTGCGCGTTCTGATCATAAAAATAGAGTAACGAGGCTATTTTTAATAAGTAAGGAGTAGAAAGTACAGATAATTGCTTAAAAATGTAAGGAGTAGAAGTAAAAAGTCGGCTGAAAAATAATTACTCCAGTAAAGTATAGATACCCAAAATTTCTACTTAAGTAAGGTAACGAAGTATTTGTACTTCGTTACTTGACACCTCTGCTCTGCACCTACTGACTCGTCCCTATGCTGAACTGGTCTTCATGTCAATTTAAATAATTTCTGTCATATTGAATTTTCACCTGCATAACACACAAGATGTTATATCATTTCTATCTGTTATCGCCCAAATGAGGATGGGTTCCCTGTTGAGTCTGGTTCCTCTCAAGGTTTCTTCCTAATGCCATCTCAGGGAGTTTTTCCTTGCCACCGTCGCCGTCACCCTTGGCTTGCTCATCAGAGAAATTTCATTCATTCGTCTCATTATTATCTGCACATTTTTCTCACACATCCACACTTCCAATTATTTTCTTTTCTATAATTATTATTATTTGTTTTTATTTATTTATTTTCTATAATTATTTTATTTATTTATTTATTATTATTATTATTATGATTTGTTAAATTTCTTTAATTTTTGTGAAGCTGCTTTGAGACAATGACCATTGTTAAAAGCGCTATATAAATAAAATTGAATTGAATTGAATTGAATAACTGAGAAATTTAAAGCTTATGGCTTATGTAACAAACTTAATGCTTTACTAATGAATAGAACAAGGTAGAATAAATGAAATAACAAATAAAATAAAATAAACACAACAACAAATTCATAACAAGTACGATATGGCTCTTACAAGCAATGTTCTTTAGTATAGATGTAGACAGTTTATATACCAATATAGACATAAAATCAGGATTGGAAACAGTTAAAAAGATCTTTCAAAAAAATCCAAACCCGCAATAGACCAGATGATGAGATTTTACAATTATTGGAGTTTAATTTGACCAAAAACGATTTCTTATTTAATGGTGAATACTCCTTACAAATAAAGGGAACAGCTATGGGGAAGAAGTTTGCCCCCGCATATGCAAATATATTTATGGCATATTGGGAGAAAGAAGCACTTGCAAAATGCCTTAAAAAGCCTCTTCATTATTTAAGATATTTGGATGATATCTGGGGGGTTTGGTGTTATTCGATAGAAGATTTTGAAGAATTCATGGAGATTCTTAATAGCCATGACCCGTCAATCAAGCTGAAACACACAACACACCATCAATCTATTGATTTCTTGGACACCACAGTCTACAAAGGGTCAGCATTCGATCAACTTAACAAATTGGATGTCAAAGTTTTCTTTAAAGAAACCGATACTCATGCTTTACTGTTTAAGACCAGTTTTCACCCACAACACACTTTCTAAGGACTAGTCAAGTTACAGTTGCTACGTTTCTATAGGATTTGTACACAAACAAATTACTTTTGGGATGCAATTAAAATTTTATTTGGGGCCTTGAGAAAAAGAGGTTACGCAAGGTCATTTTTGAGACAATGTCTCATCACATTTAAAGAGGTAAAAACCACAAGCAACAAGGAAATAATTCCATTGATTACCCGGTACTCATCCATGAGTAAGATCCTAAACAGGAAGATGAAAAACAATTATGAAACACTTATACTGAATACAGGAGTTTTAGAGGATCATTGTTATTTCAGCATATAGGAAAAACAAAAACCTAAGAGATTATCTAGTCAGAGCCATACTTGAACCGGTACAACAGCCTAAACAGACACACAAAATGGATTCATTTTCAGCATTGACATACATTAGAAATAGAACAAATAAAACTATTTACAAAATTGATCAAAAATTCACACCACAAACGCACAATTGTGTCTACATTATTTTTTTTGCTCAAAGTGCAATAAGCAATACATTGGAGAAACGAGCAATTCACTTCAAATTCAAATTCAAATTTTATTAGTCACATACACAATCATACACAGTATAATATGCAGTGAAATGCTTTTATACGACCGCCAGTGACCTTAAAAAAAAAAAGAAAATAAGAAAATAAAATCTTGTACGTAAAATAAATAATCAATAAAAAGAAAATATTAAAGAAATAATTTTAACTAGTAAAATTTGTAAAATTAACTGTGCATAAGGGCATAATAAAATATTGCAAAAATATAGAAATATGGTATTAAAGTGTCAGTGGTTGTGCAAATATGCATGAAAGGTGACATGTGCAATTGTCCAGATGTATGAGTATTTAGTGCAAGTGTGTATGAATGTGTCCATGATTGTCCAGTCAGTGTTGTGAGCTTAAAAGATGTTATTAGTCCTGTGTGGAGGTGTGATTGAGAGACCTTATCGCCTGCGGGAAGAAGCTCCTCCTCAGTCTCTCTGTGTTGGCCTTTAGGGAGCGGAATCTCTTCCCAGACCGCAACAAAGAGAACAGTCCATTACTGGGGTGACTGAGGTCCTTCATGATCTTCCTGGCCTTAGTCCAGCACCGCTTGCTGTAGATGGAGTGCAGGTCAGGGAGCTCAGTGCGGATGATGCGCTCGGCTGATCGCACCACCCTCTGTAGAGCTCGTCTGTCCTGCATGGTGCTGTTCCCGAACCAGGTCGTGATGTTTCCCGTCAGGATGCTCTCTATGGTGCAGGAGTAGAAGTTCCTGAGCACCTTGGAGGGCAGTCTAAAGTCTCTCAAGCGTCTGAGGTGGTAGAGACGCTGCCGGGCTTTTTTCACCACGGTGTTGATGTGACAGGACCATGATAGGTCCTGCGTGATGTGAACACCGAGGTATCTGAAGCTGTCCACTCTCTCCACTGGGCTCCTGTTGATGACGGGGGTCTGGTAGTTCCTCTCCTGCTTTGTACTAAAGTCCACTATCAGCTCCTTTGTCTTACTGACGTTCAGGAGGAGATTGTTCCTCTGGCACCAGTTCTCCAGATTTCCAATCTCCTTTAGGTAGTCCGACTCATCATTGTTGGTGATCAGTCCGACCACGACGGTGTCGTCAGCAAACTTGATGATGGAGGTGGAGTTGGTAGTGGCCACGCAGTCGTGGGTGTACAAAGAGTACAGCAGGGGGCTCAGAACACAACCCTGGGGGGCTCCAGTGCTGAGAGTGAGTGTAGCTGAGACATGTCCGCCCATCCTTACTGCCTGTGGTCTGCCAGTCAGAAAATTGGAGATCCACTGACATATAGATGAGCTCAGTCCCAGGTGCTCCAGCTTGGTGGTGAGTGTGGAAGGAATTATTGTGTTAAAAGCAGAGCTGTAGTCGATGAAGAGCATTTTAACATAATTCCCTTTCCTAGTGTCCAGGTGAGTGAGTGATGTGTGGAGGAGATGAGAGATTGCATCGTCTGTGGAGCGGTTCTGACGGTATGCAAACTGTAGTGGGTCCAGTGTGTCGGGTAGTGAAGAAATGATGAAGTCTCTGATAAGGCGTTCAAAGCACTTCATCACTACTGAGGTGAGGGCCACAGGGCGATAGTCATTGAGAGAAGCAGGATGTGGTTTCTTTGGAACAGGAACAATAATGGACTCTTTGAAGCATGTGGGGATCACCGACTGAGATAAAGAGATGTTGAATATCTCAGTGAACACAGGTGCTAGCTGGTCTGCGCAGGCTCTAAGAATACGACCTGAGATGCCGTCTGGTCCTGCTGCTTTCCTGGTGTTCACTCTCTTGAAGGCTCTCCTCACGTCGTGCTCGGAGATGATGAGCGCGTTCCCGGTGCTGACTGTGTCTTCCTGTCTGCAGCCGTTAGCGCCGTTAGCATTAGCGCCGTTAGCATTAGCGCCGTTAGCATTAGCATCGCTAGCGTCTTTAGCTGCAGCCTCGAAGCGAGCGTAAAATGTGTTCAGCTCGTCTGCCAGAGTCGCGTCCGCGTTCGTCATACCGGATGTTGGTGCTTTGTAGTCCGTTATTGTTCTCAGTCCCTGCCACAGGCTCCTAGAGTCACTCTGTTGAAGCTGTGACTCTAGTTTTCTCCCGTAGCGCTGCTTCGCCTCTTTCACCGCCTTCCGGACGTTATATGATGCAGCCTTGTACGGTTCCATGTCCCCCGACGCAAGTCCCGTGTTGTAGGCAGCGGTGCGAGATCTCAGAGCGTCGCGGATGGTTTTATCCACCCACGGCTTCTGGTTGGGAAACGTTCTGATAGTCTTTTTCTCCACCGTATCGTCCACTAGCTTCCCAATAAATCCCACAACCGCTTCGGTAAACACGCTGACGTCATCATCGGAGCTGTTTCTGAACATGTCCCAGTCTGCGTCATCGAGTGCGTCCTGTAACGCGGCCACCGCTTGGTCCGTCCAGCGCGCGACCTCCCTCTGAGCCGGCACTTCCTGTTTCAGCCTTTGTTTATATTTTGGCATGAGGAAAATGGCGGCGTGGTCGGATTTACCAAACGCTGGACGAGATTGTGCCTTGTAACCGTCTTTGAGCGTGGTATAACAGTGGTCCAGTGTCCTTTCGCCCCTGGTGGGGCAGGTGAAGTGCTGATAAAAGTTCGGCGCTGCGCGTTTGAGGTTGGCACTATTAAAATCCCCCGCCACAATGAGCGCAGCATCCCGGTGTTGTGTCTGGTGCTGTGTGAGCGCCTCATGCAGCTCGCATAAGGCAGTGTCAGTGTCCGCTTGTGGAGGTATGTAAACGGCGCTGATTATGACCGATGTGAACTCCCGTGGAAGATAAAATGGACGACACATGATGGACAGTAGTTCCAGGTTTGGTGTGCAGGAGCGTGTAAGAGGAACAACGCTCGCGCTGTTGCACCAGCTGTTGTTCACCATTAAGCACACGCCGCCTCCCCTTGACTTCCCCGAGTCCCGCGTCCTGTCCATGCGGTGAACCGAGAAGAACTCGGCCGGCTGTATGGCGTGGTCCGGTACCGCTGGGTTCAGCCATGTCTCGGTGAAGCAGAGGAGATTGCAGTCCCGAATGTCTCTCTGGAACTTTATCCTGGCCCTGAGGTCATCCAGTTTGTTCTCCAGTGACTGGACGTTGGCGAGCAGGATGCTAGGCAGAGGTGTGCGGTGTGCACGGGCTCTGAGCCGGTTCCTCACACGAGCTCGTCTCCCTCGGGTTCGTCGCTTCGCGTCGCGTCCATTGTTCTCCCTCAGGATCTCACTCGGCCAGCTCGGATCCGGAGTTAAAACCGTCGAATTGTGAGTACATTGTATACCAATAGAAGCAAGAGTGTCTCTATCGTACCTAATGTACTCAATGGTGGTGATTTTGCCGATTTTAAGACACTGAAAACTAACTTAAAAAACAAAAACAAAGAAAAGGTGGTCGGAGCAGTCGTGACGGCAGCCGACCTCACCGGCGCCATCTTGATATCTTGACTTAGAACAAGGATGTGACAACATAGATACATTATTAAACATAGAAAGAAGATGGATACTCCCTTGGGTAGACATTTTATTTTACATGGCATACAGGCACTCAGAATGGCAGGTATACAAAGTAATTCATGCTGGACAGATAAACAAAGGAAGAGAAAGACGATGGATTTATAGACTACAAACGCAAGAGCCAATAGGTCTTAATGTGAAATACAACTAAGCTGATAGTATAAATATATCTAATTAAATGGGCCAGCAGAGGATATAAAGACAGATAGTGTAAGGATTTCTTGTTTTTGCTAGACCCCGTCTAGTCAGTGCTCAGCCTGTATTTTGCTTCCCGCCTGGTACCAGGGAACCCCTCAATAATACACAAGTCCGTGATCAGTGAGACGTTCCAAGTTTATTGTGGGAGACAGCAGTATATATAGCACACACACACAAAGAACCAAAGAAGAGGGTGCAGAAGTGTTTACATTTGAGCAGGAATGTTTAGAAAAGATAAGGAAAAGAAGAACATAAAATTGGGAGTAGCTCTGCATTTACGAGCGTTTAACAGTTTTACGACCTTTAACACAAACTACTATAGGATGTGTTTATTGAAAGTGCAGCTTGTGTCGAGGTAAGAGAAAGAAGTAACATTCTGTTCTCACGCACACAGAATATCATAAAACATACTAAAAATCAAATATTCCCTACGGTTCCCCCCTTTTATTCATAAGAAACATCGTTGAATAAAACTCAGAACTTTCAAGAAGTCGCCGGCGGATAATAGGTCATCGGACACGGCGCAGGAACATAACCTGAAACATACTTATACAAAAGATTTTGCACACAGCGAAGAATGCATGGACCTAAAAGACACAACAAACTCTACAGAATGAAGTGTGACCAAAAGAATACACAGAAATATAACCGGTTGAGTGTAGACCTGTGTGTGTGAAAAATCTTGTTCGCAATGTCAAACATATAAATAACTACTAGTGGTGAACTATTGCCTTTCTTGACGCTACAGTGCTCAGAGTGCGGGCACGCCCAATCTGCACTCGTCCCACCTTACGAGGCGCTAAGACACCACCAGGAATGGTAAACTAATAGCAATAGTGAAGTCGTCCCGTGGCAACCCAAGACAATCCCTCTGTGTCACGTCACGGGTTCGTCATCACTGCAGCACGTCTTCAGTCTAGGAAACAACAAAAATCACAGAGAAAGAAAGATAATAATACACAAACATTTATTCATCCTTTGATCTCACGCCGACAGGACATCTCTTCAGCCTAGTAGCATGGATCCACTGTGCAAAAAGATCAGTTAGGACAGCAGTACGAGTAATTGCGATTATTTCTGCTGGTCCGTCATATTTACAATCTCCCAGTTTTCTGGGGGTCAAAGATTTTACCAGAACAGTATCTCCCACATTAAAAGGATGTGTGGGTTTTGTTGAGGGTACTGGAGTCACATTAGCAATTCGTTCATAATGTTTGTTCAGAGTATCTATTAGAGCAGCAGAATATTCAGCAATATGTACATCAAGATCAGTTGTTCCTATCGCGGGTTTACCTTTCCTCCATGGCACGGGAAAAGGTCTGCCAAATATAATTTCATGTGGTGACATGTGCACATCTTTTCTTGGTGTCATTCTCATTTCAGCTAGAACAGCAGGTAACAGATCAACCCAGGTTTTACTCCCCATAGTTTGCATTGCTTTAGTCAGTTTTTCTTTCAGTGTCCTATTTGTTCTTTCGACTATACCTGATGACTGTGGGTGATAAGGAATGTGAAAATGCCAGGACAGTGAAAGATATTTACACAAATTCTGTGTTACCTGTGATGTAAAAGGTGTTCCTTTATCCGAGTCAATAGCATGAGGAACGCCATAACGAGGTATTATTTCTTTCACTAAGACTCGGGTCACCACCTTTGCATTCTCTCGAGCACACGGGAAAGCTTCCACCCACCTTGAAAACTTGTCTACCAAAACCAGAAGATATTTGAATGGGCCACATGCAGGCATATATGTAAAATCAATTTGCCACTCTGCAAACGGAGCAGTAGGTAACAGAATACTTTCGTGTTTACCTAAACCCATTGTCACATTATTCTGAGCACACACCAAACATCTAGATATTAATAAATCTATTGTTTCAAGCATGTTAGCTATGCAAAAAAGTTTTTTCATATCTTCCTTAACCCCCCTTCGTGCACGATGTGTAACACCGTGGAACTCGCGCACGAGGAACGGATGACAATGAGACGGCAGGCACAAACGGCCATCAGCACAATACCATAAACCATCAGAAGCAACGTAGGCACCCTGAGCTTGCCAAAAAGAGGAATCATTCAGCGTGGCTGAAGCTTGCAAAGACAATAAATCTACATCGGGAATCAAAGAGCTAGCAAGAAAAGATGTATTGATCAAATCAGAACCAGAATCAGGAAAGAAAATCTGTTTTTGAGCTGCTTTTTTAGCAATACGATCAGCTAGCGAATTCCCTCGCACTTCCATAGAGTCACCAGAAGAATGAGCCTTTGTTTTTACAATAGCAAGAGTACCAGGTAGATGGCATGCGTCTATTAAATCCGGAACAAGGGAAGAATGAGAAATTAGCTTACCCTCAGCAAAACGAAAACCCCTGGATTGCCAGATGCGGCCAAAGTCATGAGCGATACCAAAAGCGTAACGAGAATCAGTGTATATAGTGACATCTTTTCCTTCAGAAAGAACACACGCACGAGTTAGAGGAAAAGTTCAGCTGCCTGAGCAGATGAGAAAGGGAGAGAGTAAGCTTCAATGGTTATATTTGGCAGTGCACACACAGCATAACCACAGAGAAATTTCCCATCATATGGTTTTGAACAGGAACCATCTACAAACAGAGTGTCACCAGTTGTTAATGCGGTAGAAGATAGATCAGGACGTATACTAGTGGAGTGAATAATCTCTGAACAACAGTCATGATCTGTGTCTATTAGTGTGTCGTCCTGTGCATTGATCAAGCGTGCCAGAGCATATCCGAGGGTGTCAAAAGAAGAGGTGGTTTTTATCTCTAAGTTACTTGTAGAACACAGGATAATCTCATACCCAGACCGTCTCTGAGCCGTCATGTGTTGTGTTTGAATGTTCTGCAGCACTTGTTTAACCTGATGTGGAGAATACAAAATTAAAGGATTAGAGAGAACAATCTTTTCAGCATCCTGTACCATCACCGCACAGGCGGCCACAGCCCTGAGACAGGCAGGCAAACCTTGTGCCACAGCATCTAAAGTTTTAGATAAGAAAGCACATGGTCTCATCCCCCCCCCATGCTCCTGTGCCAATACAGCAGAAGCGGTGCCCCCGTGCTCACACGCATATAGATGGAACGGTTTTTGATAGTTAGGCAGGCCCAGTGCTGGAGCAGAACATAGGGCCTTTTTCAGTTCCTTGTATGCCTCAATCATGTCAGCAGTCCATGTCAGAGGCTGTTGGAGCGGATCATTGTGTGAGATGGCTGTCCTGATGCATTTATCGTAGAATGAGCAGTCAGGAATCCACTGATGACAGTAGTTGATCAGTCCCAGGAAAGCCATGAGAGCATGTTTAGTGCTGGGACGTTTAGTGTCGAGAATAACCTGGATTCGTTCCTTTGAGAGCCCTCTTTGGCCTTGGGAGAGTTCAAAACCCAGGTATTTCACAGTGTCTCTGCAAAACTGTAATTTAGTCTTTGATACCTTGAAACCTTTCTGTGCCAGGTGTTTCAGGAGACAAATGGTGGCTTCTTCGCAGATGGCAGGCGAAGCGGCAGACACCAGTAGATCATCCGTGTAAGATAGGACAACAGAATCAATGGGGAGAGTTAGATCACCAAGTGCATCTCTTACTACAGCCGAAAAAACAGCCGGTGAGTCAACACAACCCTGCAGAAGACGAGACCAGGTGAACTGCCGCCCCCTGTGGGTGAAGGCGAACAATGGCTGTGTCTGCTCTTCCACAGGAACACTGAAGAAGGCAGAGCAAAGGTCGATAACAGAGAAATGCGAATGATGACAAGGTATAGAGGAGATGATGGACAGCACATCAGGCACAACAGGTGCTACAGGGACAATTATGTCATTTATTTTTCTCAAATCTTCTGTAAATCTCCACGTACCATCAGGTTTTAGTACTGGATTAACAGGTGTGTTATAAGAACTTACACATGGTTTAACAACACCCTGCTTGAGCAATGAGCTTAAAATTTCATCTATTCCTGAGGCCTTGGCCTCGGAGAGTGGATATTGTTTGATGTACACAGGTTGCAAATGTTTTAATTTAGCTTCATAAGGAACACAGTGTACTAACCCCACCTCATCCTTATGTTCAGCCCACAGACTGCTCGGCACACATTCAAGGGCAGCAGGAACAGAGCTGTTCTGTGAAGAAAGGAAACAATTATTTACACGCATATTTGTGAGGTGGGAAAAAGGAACTGAATCAGGCACTTCAACAGTGAGTTTTGCGCCAGAAAAAGTCAAGGACATGTGTAATCTGCTCATTAAATCGCGTCCTAGCAGATTAAAAGGACAATCAGGCATACAGACAAAACGATGAGAGAGATGAATTCCCTTATCTAAAGGACATGTTACAGTTACCTGAGGAGTGAAATAATTTCGTTGAGCAACCCCTTCAATTCCCACAGAGCTGATACTTTTATTCGAGAGCGGTCCCTCATAATCACGACCTAAAGACGACATTGTAGCTCCCGTATCCACCAAAAAAGAGAATACAGAACCATCTATACACAATTCTATAAAGGGCAACTCATTAACCTGAGGTGACTCGAAAGTACAAAGTAACATCGCGGGGCTGGAACTCTGCAGGCATCCCTATGCATCATATGCTCCTACCTGCATCCCTGAGAAGGGATTGGGTCTATATTGCTGCTGCTGTTGTTGTGGTTGTACTCGCTGTGGTGGCTGCTGTGAAGGATTAGGAGAAAACACCTTATTAGCATCATGCCACTGATCATCATTCAATCAATTGTACACATTCTGTCCACTACGTCCCTCATCAAGGGCCTTCGTGCGACATTCACGAGCCCAATGACCTTCTTTATAACAATAATAACAATAACCAGATCTACGGGGTGCACTCTGACCCTGCAGACCTCCTTTACCTCTTCCATGGCCTCCTCGGCCTCCTCTACCCCCCTTTTTTCCACCTCTGTGTCCTTCACTCTCCACAAACAAACATGCCACTTGTCTGTTTTCTAAAATACCGTCTCCTTCCAGTGTTCTCACACGCTCACCTAATTTTTTAATAGTTGTTGTAGAACGGTCTGACAATTGAAACTTTAAAATCTTCATGATTTCTGGTCGACAATTATTCAAGAAGGTGGTAAGGAAAAGTGGGTTAGGGTTTTCTTCAGGGAGGGGCATACCACCCAAAAGGGTCCAGGTCTCTCGAAACCTCTCCAGAAACCTGGATGTGGTCTCACTCTTTTCTTGTTTACAATTAGTTACCTGTGACAGATCCTGACTAGCTTGTTGACGTGCAAGAAGATAAGTAGTTAGCTCATCTTTTAAAACTTTCATAGCCTCATTAGAATTACCCCACAGAAAATCATATTCCTTCTTTTTTCGTCTCCCCCCTCCCTCTACGTCTTCATGTTTCACCACTACAGTCCATCTGTCTTTTTCAGGATCTAAACATTTTACCGTCTTTATCAAATCAGCCTCATCGTACCCATCTCCCAAAACCGATTGCAAAATAAAGCGATAATCCGCACCCACGAGCTGACAGTGCCTGCAAGCCTTTATCAGCATATCAACAAAATGCAAAGGTTTGTTGGGAGAAGGGAGCATCTTAATAATGTCCTTCAGCGTGCTTACGGATGGTGGAAGGATTTTTGGACCCTTTGGTCCCATAGAGAAAACAAACGCAGTGTTTTCTTGTCGAGGTTTGGGGCGAGACCTCTCATCCGGACCTTCATCGTCCGAGTTATCAAAATCCTCACCATCAGTTTCCTCGGGATCATCCGAAAGAGGGCTGTCAGGAGTTCGTCCTGACACCTTCTTGGGAGTCTTTCCCTTTCCTGAGGCACACAATTCCGACGAAGGTGAGCACGGTTTTGTGGGTACGGGAGAGACAGGCACAGATGGGCAGCTCACAAAAGGATTAGTGGGATTCAAATTAGGATAAATTTTCTCAATTATTTGTTGGTTAGATGCTGATGTTTCTATGTCAACATGATATGGTGGAGGGATCGGAAACGTTGAATGAACGGGCGGCTTGAATTTAGTTTCAGATGTGACCTTTGGAATCTTTTTCTTCTGTATTTTAGTTTCTTTTATGTCTAAGTATTTATCCCAAAGAGCTTTCATTTCTACCCATTTTTGATAACATGAACCCATGTAAGGATAATCCCATCCTGGGTCACCCATACCCTCATATATCTGAGAGTAAGCAGAGGCTAGATATTGAGGCTTAAAAGTACCTCCGCGTGGATAGGTTAAAAATTGAAATTGTGGTTCAGTCCACCCTGATAAATTATCAAGCCAAGGTGTGGTAAAATAAGTGAGTCCACACCTATTCATCCAGTCGCGCGGAACCTCTTCTGGGTCCGGCTTTGGATAAGTAGTTGTGTTCTTATTACCCATTTTATAAATGTGAATTAACCCGCGACAGGAAGAACCAATATCTTCAACAAAAAACACACAATACAACAACAAAAGACAACAAAAAAAGCTCAACAAAGACAAAAAAAAAAAGAGCGGGCAACAGAATACAGCTTCCACACTATGCTTCAGTTCAAGGAACCTTTCAGAAGCGAGCGCACGCTATACTGGCGTAAAAGCCACAAGACAATCCTCCCCCGTACTATATATGGTCCAGATACCAAAAACCCAGGGAGCGTGCTTGCTCTATCCTTATAGAGAAAAATAAAAAAGCAGCACTCACCTGATTAGAGGTATCCCGGATAGAGCCCCCAAATTGTAAGGATTTCTTGTTTTTGCTAGACCCCGTCTAGTCAGTGCTCAGCCTGTATTTTGCTTCCTGCCTGGTACCAGGGAACCCCTCAATAATACACAAGTCCGTGATCAGTGAGACGTTCCAAGTTTATTGTGGGAGACAGCAGTATATATAGCACACACACACAAAGAACCAAAGAAGAGGGTGCAGAAGTGTTTACATTTGAGCAGGAATGTTTAGAAAAGATAAGGAAAAGAAGAACATAAAATTGGGAGTAGCTCTGCATTTACGAGCGTTTAACAGTTTTACGACCTTTAACACAAACTACTATAGGATGTGTTTATTGAAAGTGCAGCTTGTGTCGAGGTAAGAGAAAGAAGTAACATTCTGTTCTCACGCACACAGAATATCATAAAACATACTAAAAATCAAATATTCCCTACAGATAGGATATCACGATCAAAGCTCAAGTGATGAAAAAGAAAAAAAGAATATCTTACCCACAAAACTTTATCATAACCCCTAAATTTAACCCTAAGTTTTAGAATCACAATTTTAAATTCAACCTTAAGCCCTAAACATAACCACAAACTCAACCCCAAATTTCTAACCCTAACCGTAAACCCTAAAAATCTAACCCCTAATCTTAATCCTAAACCTCACACAACCAAGATCTAAAACAGAACTCTTAGTCATATACCTAACTTCTATTCCTAAACTACAACTCTCAAACCTAACTTAAAAACCTATACTTAAACCCTAGATCTTAACCACTACCCCTAATAACTTAACCTTTTCATAAATGAAAACTAAATTCTTTAAAATGACAAAAATAGAAAATACACTGAACAAATGTGTTAAAATATCTTTAAATATTTTACCATTTATTTTATCCTTTTAAGTAAATATAGGGGATAATGTATTTTTTAAAACAAATTAAAAACTATTTAAATTTATATGGGTAACAAAAAATACAAAATGGTTTAAATTAGTTTCAGGAGCTAAAAAATATTTAAGGATTTTAAAAAAGTGGGAGGAGTTATAAAGGAGAGGAGGTTTTTTATATACAGTGGTGTGAAAAACTATTTGCCCCCCTCTTGATTTCTTATTCTTTTGCATGTTTGTCACACAAAATGTTTCTGATCATCAAACACATTTAACTATTAGTCAAAGATAACACAAGTAAACACAAAATGCAGTTTATAAATGAGGGGTTTTATTATTTAGGGAGAAAAAAAATCCAAACCTATCCAAACCTGTGTGAAAAAGTAATTGCCCCCTGAACCTAATAACTGGTTGGGCCACCCTTAGCAGCAATAACTGCAATCAAGCGTTTGCGATAACTTGCAACGAGTCTTTTACAGCGCTCTGGAGGAATTTTGGCCCACTCATCTTTGCAGAATTGTTGTAATTCAGCTTTATTTGAGGGTTTTCTAGCATGAACAGCCTTTTTAAGGTCATGCCACAACATCTCAATAGGATTCAGGTCAGGACTTTGACTAGGCCACTCCAAAGTCTTCATTTTGTTTTTCTTCAGCCATTCAGAGGTGGATTTGCTGGTGTGTTTTGGGTCATTGTCCTGCTGCAGCACCCAAGATCGCTTCAGCTTGAGTTGACGAACAGATGGCCGGACATTCTCCTTCAGGATTTTTTGGTAGACAGTAGAATTCATGGTTCCATCTATCACAGCAAGCCTTCCAGGTCCTGAAGCAGCAAAACAACCCCAGACCATCACACTACCACCACCATATTTTATTGTTGGTATGATGTTCTTTTTCTGAAATTCAAGATTCAAGATTCAAAGAACTTTATTAATCCCATAGGGAAATTGCTTAATGTTGTTAAAATGCTGTGTTACTTTTACGCCACATGTACTGTAACGGGACACGCACCTTCCAAAAAAGTTCAACTTTTGTCTCGTCGGTCCACAAGGTATTTTCCCAAAAGTCTTGGCAATCACTGAGATGTTTTTTAGCAAAATTGAGATGAGCCTTAATGTTCTTTTTGCTTAAAAGTGGTTTGCGCCTTGGAAATCTGCCATGCAGGCCGTTTTTGTCCCGTCTCTTTCTTATGGTGGAGTCGTGAACACTGACCTTAATTGAGGCAAGTGAGGCCTGCAGTTCTTTAGATGTTGTCCTGGGGTCTTTTGTGGCCTCTCGGATGAGTTGTCTCTGTTCTCTTGGGGTAATTTTGGTCGGCCGGCCACTCCTGGGAAGGTTCACCACTGTTCCATGTTTTGCCATTTGTGGATAATGGCTCTCACTGCGGTTCGCTGGAGTCCCAAAGCTTTAGAAATGGCTTTATAACCTTTACCAGACTGATACAGTAGATCTCAATTACTTTTGTTCTCATTTGTTCCTGAATTTCTTTGGATCTTGGCATGATGTCTAGCTTTTGATGTGCTTTTGGTCTACTTCTCTGTGTCAGGTAGCTCCTATTTAAGTGATTTCTTGATTGAAACAGGTGTGGCAGTAATCAGGCCTGGGGGTGACTACAAAAATTGAACTCAGGTGTGATAAACCACAGTTAAGTTATTTTTTATCAAGGGGGGCAATCACTTTTTCACACAGGGCCATGTAGATTTGGAGTTTTTTTTCTCCCTTAATAACGTAAACCTTCATTTAAAAACTGCATTTTGTGTTCAATTATGTTATCTTTGACTAATAGTTAACGGTTTTTGATGAGCAGAAACATTTAAGTGTGACAAACATGCAAAAGAATAAGAAATCAGGAAGGGGGCAAATAGTTTTTCACACCACTGTGTATAGGGGTGAGAAAAGGGGACTTTATCACTTCTGCTTTGACTGCAAGAGAGAAAACTTGACTCAACTGCCAAAAGCCTTAAGCCATTTGTTGCTTTTTATAAAAGTGCCCCTGCCTGAAGAAGACCTTTGTAGGTCGAAACGTTGCATCTGGGCACAATTTCTTTGGGAGTTTTATTTGATTTTTAGTACAAAAATATATAGAATTTTATTTAATTCATTTTATTTGATTTTAGTTTCATTTCAGTTGATTTAAAATTGATAGATATGAGCTATAGAGCTCAGGAAGAGTGGACGGAGGTCCACTATTAAAAACGGGGACGGCGTCCCTTTGAGCAACCAAGGCCCGGGGATCGACCGAGAGCGGGGTCCCGGGGGATGGCCCGTGCATTTCCGGTCCCTCGTGAGGAGGTACCGGTTTATTACAATGTTCCTAACCCTAGATATGAGAGATTTATAAGAGATTTCTATTTCCCAGAAATATAACAAACACAAATTTATACTTGTTAAATAATTTTCAATTCAATTCAGTTTTATTTGTATAGCGCTTTTAACAATTGACATTGTCTCAAAACAGCTTTACACAATCAAAAGAATTATTTAAGTTTGTATGGAATGTGAATGTGTATGAATCAAAATGTTCAGATAGTCCCTGGTGAGCAAGCCCGAGGGCGACAGTGGCAAGGAAAAACTCCCTGAGATGGTAATAGGAAGAAACCTTGAGAGGAACCAGACTCGACAGGGAACCCATCCTCATCTGGGTGAAACAGATAACACAGTATAAATGCAGATCATTTCCTGCTAAGTGTTAGGTTCAGCTATAATAGTTGATGTTAATTGATGTTATAATAGTTGATGTAAAATGGAGTCCAGTAATTATTCGAGACTCAGATAGACTTGTAGAAAGTTCCAGTCCTGAACTATCGAATTGTCAAGTCCTCAGAGAAACAGCTGACAACACCAGTCGAGGCCAGAACCATCTTCTAAGTAGATAGAATCCTCCCCAGACACCAGGCACATCCTAAAGAGACACACGGGGCATCCATGCGATGAGACCTCCAACCAGAAATCGGGCACCAGGATGGACCAGACAGGTCCGGAGGGCAGAGGGAGTCTGGATCACTGGCAGCTCAGGAACCACATGTGTAGCTCGACAGAGAGAGAGAGAGAAAGAGTGAAAGGGGGAGACAGGGGGAGAGAGGAAAGAGAAAGAGGGGGAGGAAGAGAAGAGGAGGAGAGATTGCAATTAGGTATGGTCACAGTCACAATGTCTAATGTGAATGTATATTTACTGTAGAGTGCAAGCAGGGACTCCGGCAGGACTAACTATGACAGCATAACTAAAGGGAGAGCCAGAAGGAAACACAAACATGAGGGCTCCCTGAGATGTAAAGCAAACAATCACCTCACCGTCAACAAACCTGAGTGATCAAATGAGACTGAGGAAGACAGCATCTAAAACATACCAGTTCACCATAATACTCTACGTCCATGAGTCCCCCAGATCTGCTCCTTTACCTTATGGCAAATCTATTTATAAAAATGCTTGGCTAAATAAATAGGTTTTTAGCCTAGACTTAAACACTGAGACTGTGTCTGAGTCCCGAACACTATTTGGAAGACTATTCCATAATTTTGGGGCTTTGTAATAAAAAGCTCTGCCCCCAGCTGTAGTTTTCATAATACGCGGTACTGATAAGCAGCCTGCATCCTTTGACCGAAGTAGGCGTGGCGGATCGTAAGACACTAACAGTTCGCTCAGATACTGCGGGGCGAGACCATTTAATGCTTTATATGTCAAGAGTAGTATTTTAAAATCAATGCGAAATTTCACAGGGAGCCAATGCAGTGAAGATAGGATAGGGGTGATGTGCTCATATCTTCTGGTTCTAGTGAGGACTCTCGCTGCTGCATTCTGGACTAGCTGAAGCTTGTTTATGCACCTAACTGAACAACCAGACAGTAAGGCATTACAATAGTCCAACCTAGAAGTGATAAAAGCATGAACTAGTTTTTCTGCATCGTTTAGCGACAATATATTTCTTATTTTGGCGATATTTCTGAGGTGAAAGAATGCTATCCTGGTGATATTATCTACATGAGCTTCAAATGAAAGGCTGGAATCTATAATCACGCCGAGGTCTTTTACTGTTGCACTTGACGGAACAGAAAGGCCATCTAAAGTTACGGTGGGATCTATGATTTTACTTCTAGCTGTATGCGGTCCTATGACTAGAACTTCTGTCTTATCCGGATTAAGCAGAAGGAAGTTAATTAGCATCCAATTTCTTATGTCCTGCACACATTGCTCAACTTTAGTAAGATGGTTTTTCTCATCAGGTTTTGTTGAGACGTATAGCTGTGTGTCGTCAGCATAACAATGAAAACTAATACCATGCTTACGGATTATGTTGCCCAGAGGAAGCATGTAAAGGGAAAAAAGCAGTGGGCCTAAAACTGAACCCTGCGGAACGCCAAACTCCACTAGAGAACATGCAGAATAATCACCATTTAAGTCTACATACTGATAACGATCGGTCAAATAGGATCTGAGCCAGGAGAGGGCTGTACCCTTAATTCCTACTACATTTTCTAATCTGTGAAGAAGAATAGCATGATCAATAGTGTCAAAAGCTGCACTGAGGTCGAGTAATACAAGCATAGTTACACAACCCTGATCAGAGGCCAATAGGAGGTCATTTACTACTTTAACGAGTGCTGTTTCTGTGCTGTGATGAGGCCTAAATCCTGACTGATACAGTTCATGTATGCCATTTCTATGTAGATATGAGCATAGCTGCTCCGCTACTATCTTTTCCAGAATCTTAGAGATAAAGGGGAGGTTTGATATTGGCCTGTAATTGGACAGCTGACAGGGGTCGAGGTCAGGTTTCTTAATTATTGGTTTAATAACTGCTACTTTAAAAGATTTTGGAACATAACCAATGCTGAGTGAGGAATTAATTATTTTCAACAGCGGTTCTGTTATTACTGGTACTATCTGTTTAAGAAAATGTGTCTTTGCGAGACGCTTTATTTCAGTCTTAATATACTAACATGTTTTTGCTGTGTAGTGGACCTCTTGCGGGCGAGCCTCTGAATATGCCGTTTTAATCGGGGTGGGGATAAGTAAACAGCAGGGAAACTGACTGGCCATTTTAATAATTCATTGATAAGTTGATGTCTTTGGTTTCGGCTGTGAGTGGATGCGCTGTAGTAATCCACGTTTTACACGAATTACATAAGCTGATTTTTTCCCCATTAGTTTAGATAAAATTAGACATTTTGCTTTCTGTAAGTATATATTTTTCACGTCTGTGAGGCGAGTATACACGGAGTTTCGGTTCATTTTCTGACGTGCTGTGGTGGAAATTCTTGAAACAATATAAAGACAAGTAATTCATACACTGGGTAAGAGCAAAGTAACAAAGGTTTTATTTCAAACTTCTGCAGAAGGACCTGTCTCATACAGCAAACAGTTGCAGCATAGAGAAAAGGTAATCTCTTTCTCTAGCTGACCTATTTTATACACAAACATCTCTGTTAACATAATCAACGCCTCGTGCGTGAAATTCCTACATTCAAACTCATGACTCTTTATCTACCCCAGACCAGATGTCTATACCTTATCATTTATTCAGGGACAACTACAATCAGGTTGTTTCTATTCTGTTCTCGGCCTTGTGTCTCTAAGCTTCGACAAACAAGTTCAAACTTCTAACATCTACGTTACACACTTACTACAAGGATCAAATAGAATTAATACAATCCATTACAATTTCCCCCTTTTGTCATTCTATGACAACCTAAATATTTAAATTCTACAATTCAAAACAATACTAATAAGCTATGCATTAGGTAAATTTCATCAGATATTGTCTCTCCAACCTGGGTTTTTAACAACATCATCATTAACACTCTAATGCACACAGAGGACACTACAGCTGTTTTTATGGGGACAGACCCCTGACACAAAAGCAATTTTGAAATATTTGCAACCTACTTAAATATACATGCTTTATATTTCTCTAAAGATGTACATTATGTCTTCTTCCATATCATGATCTAAAATCTCAAACTGATAGTCACCGGAATTTTGAACTCTGTCGGGTCGTCCCTTTCCGTTTTCCGTTGTCAGTCTGTCTTAACATTTGATATTTTACTATGTTCAGAACTAGTCCCTGTATACATCTGTTATACATCTGTATACATCTGTTAAATACAGGGTGTTATACAGAGGCCTAACAAGATTATAATCCCAATTGGTAAAACACTATAAACCAGCCAATAACCCCAGCCTCCCCATAATTGCGTTAACCACGAGATCCAAGACTCTGCTTGGGGAGGTGGTTGCAAAGCCTTCTTCATGTGGTTTATGATGTTGCTGATATTCTGATGATTGTCAGGTACATAAAAACAAGAGGTGTTTAGAACTTTACACACTCCACCTCTCTCGGCCAGTAAAATATCCAGAGCCATTCTATTTTGAATCGTGATCTCTCTAACCTGCTTAAGTTCATCATTTACTAGCTGCAAGGCATTTACGGTGTCATTTCTTAGTATCAATAACATGTATGCTAAACCATTTACCTTGTTTAGGGCTACAGCTGTTCCTTCGCCGAGGAAAAGTGACCAGCCTACATTTACTCCTGGGCTAGTCCACGGGTTTCCTAAAGTGTAACCATGAAATTTAACGGACATCTCTTTTTCTTTTATTTTCTGACATCCGTGGCCCCCACGGATTTTCTGTGTGTACTGACACACTAGGAGTTACATATGCAGGATAACATGAGCCTGTCCAATTGAAATACCTAGGCCTGTCCAATTGAAATACCTGAGCCTGTCCAATTGAAAAACCAATTGAAATATTGGGTACACATATGCTTTTGACCCACACACCCACATTACTGTGTTTGTTGACGATAGTTCTATGAACGGACAACTACCATCATTTGGAAAATAATTACCGTCTATACTACATTTAGGTGACCTACCTTTTGAACGATTGGTTATACGAACGTAAGTGGTGCACTCAGACCATCCTAAGTCAGGTTCCCCATTTCCCTTCGATCTTGCACAACGCAAGTGTCTCCTTTTTGCCATGGGACCATATAAGTAGAATTGTCTTCATATTTCTTAACAGGCAATGGGGAGCAATAGCTCCCTGGCACATCAAAACATAGGTTATTGGAATAATTACACCCCCGGACTGCTGAGTTTGGCCTCCCTATTTGTTTGTAGTATGCAGATATCTGTAAGATGGCCATGGTGGTTATCGGTATGAAACAAGACGTGATGTCTGCATTTGCTTCTGCTGCTGTGACATTATTAAGGGGCAATGCTACCCAGTTCGAGGACATGGCATGGCATATCTAGCACAAGCCATTGTGTATATCTGTCATATTATCAGCAATGTCTAATGATAGAGCACATCCCCAATTCCCAACACATCTATTGAGATTAGCGTTGTAGTTAAATGCATGTGGCTTGGGTTTGTTAAATAGAAGAAGAAGAAGAAGAATATTCAATTATTGTCACATGTACTTTTTTTTACAGCACAGCGAAATTTCTTCTTCGCATATCCCAATTAGGAAACTGGGGTCAGAGCGCAGGGTCAGCCAGCTTACAGCGCCCCTGGAGCAAATAGGGTTAAGGGCCTTGCTCAAGGGCTCAACAGTGGCAACTTGCCGATGCTGGGGTTCGAACCCCCGACCTTCCGATCAGTAACTCAGTAACCCACAGCCTTAACCGATTGAGCCACCACTGCCCTAGACTTTACCATGGCCGTTTCTCTCAGTGTTCTCAGGAAAAGCATATCATGATAACCATAACTATTATTATTCCTAAGGCCACCCAGATTACTTTGGGGTGTTGTTTGAATTGCTTTCTCATCTTTTCTTTTTTTCTTTCTCTAACCGTCCAGTCCAGTCAATTCAATGTCTGTAATGTGAATACTCTCAGTCACTGATATTTTCTATCCCTTAAATCAGTCTTCTATCCTGTCATTAGTTACAATATATTCTTAACCTTAGGTTACTCTTAAAGTTCCCATATGCTACTACTTAAATTCACCTTGATACCCTACAATTTTCTCACGTGTTGGCTACAGATGTAACTGTATACTTGTTCTTGTGATGAACTTGAGTGGAGAGTTGGGATTCTGCATTGTTCCTGTCACTCTAGTTGGTTATTCTGACCCATGCACTTTGCGTGCAGATGAAGGTCTGTTGGGGTTTGCAGGAGAGGTTACTAGCACTTCACTGTTCACCCTTGTTGACCTCTACGTGCTCTCTCTTCAGATTCTCTGGTTCTGGGATGCGCTTACAGTGGCTGGCGTGTATCCATATTGCTCTTTCCGCTACCTTAACTGCTATCTGCGTCACAAGGAGCACCTGGAACGGTCCCAGCCACCTTCTAGCCCTCCAACTCTTTCTCCTGAAGTCTTTTACCACTACCCAGTCCCCTGGCTTCAGGTTATGCAGGATTCCCTCTGCTGGTTGTGGCAAGGCCTCTTTCACTTGGGCCTGTACTTGAGATAAAACAGCAGAGAGTTTTGCACAATAACACATTTCATCTTCACAATGACCTGTTAGATTTCTAGCGATGGGTTTTGGTCCAATTCCAGTATTGGGTGGTCTGCCAAACAAAATCTCAAAAGGGCTTAAATTTGCTCTCCCCCTTACTCTAGTTCTCATGTACATTAGTACTATGGGAAGTGCTTTGGTCCATGATATTTCCGTTTCATCACAGCATTTTGCAAGTTTGTTCTTTAATGTGGCATTTTCTCTTTCTACTGCACCCCCACTAGCTGGGTGGTATGCACAATGTTGTCTTAAATCTATTCCCAGACGTTCTCCTACTTGGTGGAGAGCCTGGTTTACAAAGGGCGTGCCATTGTCGCTACTTATTTTTACAGGGATTCCCCAGCGTGGGATAATCTCAGATAGCAATGCTTTTGCTACAGCACTAGCATCCTGTTTGGATGTAGGGAAAGCTTCCACCCATTTAGAAAACATATCAACTAATACCAAACAATATTTTTTTCCTTCACTTGGTGTTAGCTCTATGAAATCCATTTGTATATGTTCAAAAGTCAATTTTGCATAATGAGGAAATAAAGCTGTTGGTAATCAAGGTTTGTTATTGGGGCCGTACCATACCCCATTCCTCACTTTTCCCCCAGCCTTCGACCAGTCTTGCTTTTCTGCTGGGGTAGCTTGTGTCTGCAAATCCTGTAAATCAACTGTTTGAACAGAAAATTTAGTCATGCACATCTTAACATTGTCATTAGGTGGTCTCGATGCCGCTGTCTTTGCTGCTGCATCTGCTCTTGAGTTTCCCTGTTAAATTGGATCATTTTTCTTTGTGTGAGCTGCGCATTTACAAACAGCAATCGATTTAGGTAAAAGGATTGCCTTCAGGAGGTCAGAAATCAGGCCGTGATGCGCTATGAGTTTCCCTGATGATGTAAGAAACCCCGTGCTTCCACAGTGTTGCAAAATCGTGAGTTACCCCAAAAGCGAACTGACTGTCAGTATATATAGTGACTGTTTTACCCTCAGCAAGTTTTGATGCCTCTGTTAAAGCAATGAGCTCTGCTGCTTGTGCAGATAGATGTTTAGGAAGTGGCTCTGATTTTAATATACCATATGCAGTTACCACGGCATACCCTACGCAATTTTGGCCTGTTTGTTTGTTCCTGAATGCTGATCCATCTACAAACACTTCCATTTCTGCATTCTGCAAAGGAATATCTTGTAAATCAGTGTTGGGCTGCAAATTTCATTAGTTACAGCTACAGTCATGTGGTTCACCATCGCCTTCTGTAGGAAGAAGAGTAGCAGGATTAAGCACAGTGCATCTTTTTACTGTAACATTTGGCATCTCTAATAAAATTGTGTTATACCTCAACCATCGTGCTGTTGACATGTGTGCCGTTTTTTGTTCAAGGAGAAGTAGTGAAACTGCATGTGGAACCAATAAAGTTAAATCAGTGTACCCTACTACAGTATGTCCCTAGAAGCTGTTACAGCTTTTTCAGCAGCTGCAACGGCTCTTAAACACATTGGTAACCCTGCTGCAACAGGATCTAGTTTTGCTGAAAAATAGGCCACCGGCCTGAGTTTACTCCCATGTTCTTGCAATAGCACAGACGTCATACAACCTCGCTTTTCATCCACTGTCTGTACAAAAGGTTTATTTGGATTGGGGATCCCCAAAGTAGGTGTGGTTTGTAGTGCCAATTTCAAATTAGTGAATGCCTTTTCTGCCTCTTGAGTCCAACTAAGTGCACTGTGAGCCTGTAGGCCCTTCCCATGAGCTATCTCACTCAAGGGAGCCTCGAGGATTGCATAGTTAGGAATGAACGTTCTGCAATATGAACACATGCCCAAAAATGACATAAGTTGCTTTTTGGTTTTGGAATTTCTTGAATTGCTTTTACTCTGTTTGGACCTAAAGTTTTACCTTGTTCTGATATCAGATGCCCCAAGAATTTTACCTGCTGTTGTACAAACTGTAATTTAGATAGACTTGCCTTGTGACATAATCTCGCGAAAGTACAGATGTCGCCATTAAAAACCTGCGTTTCGAGAAAAGGGATCCCGTGACTTGCCGCGGCTTTGCGCAGCTGCGTGCGGGAAGCTGTGAACATGCCCTTCATTACCTGTAGGGGGCAGTCGTGTTTCAGTCTGAAGTATTGTGTGTCTACTGAAGCCGAAAATGTGTGCAAATTAAACTGCGCATGCGTGTTTGGAGTCGCTGTGTATCAGTCGGTTGGGAATCATCACGGAGGATACAACACGGTGTGGCTGCAGCTGGAGTTTGTCGTGTTCGAGGTAAGTTTAGCTTTCTTTTTTGGATGTGATTCTCGCTTTCATGACTCCCAATTAATGTTCATCTTAATCTCAGGACGTACAATTAGCAATTTCAGTTTTTAATAGTGTGGAGATTCACAAAACACCGTTTGCGTGTAAAAACCTGAACCTACGGAGCCCCCATGGGTCCTGTGGTAAATAAATAAATAAATAAAATAATAACGAACCGAGCGCGCGGATTAATACACCGAGATGTGTGTTTCTTACCCCCAACCCGAGTGAAAACGGCGTCTTCAGACAAAGCCTCGCCAGTTAGATGCCATTTCTGAACAAACTGAGTCGTGTGTGTTAAAGCATTAAATGGTAAAAGAGCACTAGCAATAAACGTTTTTTTCTGAAGCCGAACTTTATTAATGAGTTACGAGTAAAGAACCTGTACATATGTTCATACAGTATTGACAGCAGCTCTAATTTACTGCGGTAAAGCCAGCCGCGGTTCAGAAAAACACGGTCAAGCCAGCCGCGATTGATTTTAGTGCGCGCGCATATTACAGCGATTACGGTAGTTTCATGAACAACACAGAGAGAATGCCCCATATCTGAAAAATGCTGCAGTAAAATAGTTTCATATGTGGTGTGTATATAGTATGGGACGTCCTGAATAAGAACTGATCATTGTTTTTTTTCTGTTTCAGTCTGAAGTATTGTGTGTCTACTGAAGCCGAAAATGTGTGCACATTAAACTGCGCATGCGTGTTTGGAGTCGCTGTGTGTGCCCGCGCTGTGTACAGTATCAGTCGGTTGGGAATCATCACGGAGGTTACAACACGGCGTGGCTGCGGCTGGAGTTTGTCGTGTTCGAGGTAAGTTTAGCTTTTACACTTATTAGAAATGGGGTCTTTATACCCCTTTGAAATGTAATAATGCCCCATATCTGAAAAATGCTGCAGTAAAATAGTTTCATATGTGGTGTGTATATAGTACTTATGGGACGTCCTGAAGAAGAACTGATCATTGTTTTTTTCTACTTTTTTTTAAATCATATAATGTGTGTACATTATATGGGATAAAAACTGACCATGGCGTTTTATACTTACTAGAATTAATTTTTTCATAGGTCTCTGAAGTGAAATAAAGGCATTTTATTTAACTTTTTTTCCCCATTGTGAACATTTGTTTATTTGACCTCTCTTCCAAAGCAGACGTTAATCCTCATTATAGAAAACATTCATTGAAGAATAACTGCTACTTTTGAACAGTAAAACGAAATAATAATCAATTCTGGTATTTAGAAAGACTAAATACATTATTTTGTCTGTTTTCTACGAATTCTGCTGTAACTTATCTACATAAAACAATTATTTGAATGGTGAATATTTAAGACAACCGTCAAAGTCACCAATAAATAACACGGATATTAAAGCAGAAATGCAAATATCTGTTTCTAACGGTGTCAGAAACTTTGTGTTAGTAGCACTGCTTGACATGCTTGATGCCTTCCTCTTTTGTAATTTGCTTTGGATAAAGGCCTAAATGTAGTTGTACGAATAAAAGATTATGTAATGATACAATGTAAATATTTTCACAGAAACAAAGCGTAAAGATGAGACGTGAATCTGAAGAGGATCTCTTTGATGATTGCCTGGTAAAGCATTGTTTTCTTATTAATTATACAATTTATTAATACCTTGAATATAGTGTTTGTTGTATTGGACAGAAGCATATAAATGCAAATGAATATATAAATATGAGTAATTATTGAACGAATTTTCATGTTTGGACTAACCCTTTTAAATACAAACTCAGCATTCATCATAGGATTTCCTGACACTGTAAAGCCATCTCATGCCATGTTTTACTGATGCAAGATAAAGCAATTTAACCCAAGTTTAACAATATGAAGTATATGAAGTGATGGTCATTTTTTTATTATCATTTATTTTTATTATTATTTTTTTCTCAATGAAGTCAGCACAGGTTGAAGCAATTCAGATTTTTTTTGCTTCTCAAAATAAATGATTTATTTTCTTGTACATTTCATGCAGCGGGACAGACGAAGTGACACCTTCTTAAAATCCTTGTCGTCCGTGCTGTTGAAGGGGAAGAACCGGTTGGTGTATCCATAATCCTTGAAGGAGAGGCTATTTTCAGAAAGTTCTTCTAGAACTTGATGGGATTAAGCTATCACCAAAAGTGCAAGCTTTAAAGATGAAGTTATCATCTTAAAACATTTGATTTGGCTTGACTACAAGTGTTTACATGTTGTGTTTACATGTTCAGCTTAAAATGTTTTCATGCATTAAGGTTTCAATGGCATACTTTTAAGTGCACTAGTCCAGAGTGCTGATTTGAAAGTTGCAACTTCACTGCTTCAGAGGGCTATTACGTTTTAACGTTTATTCTACAGTTTGTTTAAAGTATTTTCTGCTGCATTTTATTTCTAAATGAATGCTGTATTTTATTTATTTATTATTTTACACAATTTTGTTTAAATCAAGTATTTCAGGCCCTGGTGCCGTGCAGTTTTTTTCTATGGATGCAAAATTTAGCTGAATGCACTTTTATTAAAAAGACAACTTGGATCTAGACTGTGAATGTCACAAATATTTGGTAATGTTGGTGAATAAACTGTTTAATTATATTTTAGTTGTGTGATTTATGAAAGATATAGATGAAATAATTACTTAAGTTTCTTTCCAAAACATAAATTAGCAATGTTTACATTATTATAGGGAGTAATATAAATTGATAAAACCAAGTAAGGGAAAATCTCACAAAACATGTATATATGTATGTATATTCAGGGCTATTTATGATGGAGACACCTTTTTACATTTTAAATATGTAAAACCTCCGCTGCGTGTATTCATTCACAGGCTGCAGCGCGCGCACAGAGAAATAGGAGACTGTGGTGTATGAGTGGATTGGAGAGAATAGAGCTGTTCAGTTACTATAATATATATATATATAAACATATGATCTTTTTGAGTTATAATGTTTTTTTTTTATTATTCATAAGAAAACCTTTCAGTTTTGTAAATATTCTAGTTATAGTGTGTTATGTTTTTCTTTAGGTTAAACGGTTTTGAGAATTAGACCATCCAGCTAAGATAAATATTATGTCGTTGATTGATAAAATCTGGATTAAGGATAATTTATTTTATTTAATTTGTATTTTTCACCTCCCCCCCCTGAGGGATTGCCACCTTATTGTGGTCAAGGGGGTTTGCGTGCCACAGTGACCTTAAGAGCTATACCAACAGGTAATATATAATATTTGTAATATTGTGCAATATGTGCTATCCGCTAGCAAACTTTAGCGATTTTTTTTGCAAACGTTTCTTTACAGAACATCACCATAAACACAGACACAAGACTAAAGGTAATATACATACAATGAAAACTTGTCATAAAAATCTTTATTAATGGCAAAAATGACTTAACATTTATGGGTCTGTTTGCTCGAGTGAGCAGCCATGTTGAAAACTTCGCTTAGCCCTTCGTTTGAAGTGAGGTCCTGAAAAATCTTCGTTTGGAGGGCTATCTGGCCCTTCCCCCCTCCCCCTACACCTCCAACCAAAAGAGAAATGAGACACCTCTACCCCTGCACGTGAACGCGCCAAATGGAAGAGTAGGGGGAAGGGTTGGGATTCAGCCTTAATATTGGAGCAATAAAATTTACTTAAAATCTGTGTCCAAATTGTTATGAGGATTTTATCAAGTAAATCTTACAAGTTCTTTTTTTCAGTGCATGGGTGAACACGATGTTTTAAGAATTTAATTATATATATATATATTTATTGTGTGTGTGTGTGTGTGACCGGTGCAACTCACACGTCCTATTCCATTGTCATTCAGACACATTCAGCGCGTTCAGACACAAGCAGCGCCAAATGCAGTGGACTCACATTCAGTACAGCAGGCCAGGATATAGTCTGTGAATACGGACGTAAAACTAACAGCAGATTAAACAGCTAAATGTAAAAGTATAAATATGATCCCTGTCAGTCTCCTAATCTAGTGACTGTTTGTCAGAAATCAGTATTGTGAAAGTATTGTAACATAATTCTAGCCATATGGCAATATTAGTATATTAGTTTGACACCAATAGACAATCCACTTCAGAAAAATAGTTTTTAAAATGCATTCACTTACTTGGCGAACATTAATGATTTGATTCGAGGTTTGCACACTAAGACTCAGAAAAAGTGAAATAAAATGATTGCTGTTTAAATGGCATGTGTTTATCCTGTTTTGTCAGGTAACAGAACCTAAACACCTGTGCTGTATATCAGACAGCGATGGAGAGAGTGTAGATTACACACAGGTGCTCTCTAGTCATTAGCACTCATCAGGCAATGTCTATGGCCAACTGACTGCACTCAGACCAAAGGGGGCTGAATAATTACACACACCTCACTTTTCAGTTATTTATTTGTAAAAAAAAAAAAATGTTTGAAATCATGTATGATTTTCGTTCCACTTCTCGCGTGTACACCACTTTGTATTGGTCTTTCACGTGGAATTCCAATAAAATTGATTCATGTTTGTGGCTGTAATGTGACAAAATGTGGAAAAGTTCACGGGGGGCGAATACTTTTGCAAGCCACTGTAGTTGTCCTGAGATTTAACATTGTTACCAATAATAGGCTGAGGCATTCTCTGTCCATGCTCATAAGGAATCCCTCAATGTTTTTCAATTAGGGGACAGAAGCAGATCAGCCATGTTGTAGTTCAGGTGAAGAGGCGAGTTCACAGGAGGTCAATCTGAATGTTGATTATACAGTATATAACATATAATATGTGTGCGTGTATTATACATGTTGATTATACTAATATTTAGCATTATGAGGAGTGATAGGCTGAGGATGTAAGTGATTCATTAGTGTTTTTGGCAAAAGTTTTGAACTGACATTTCACTTTTTTGTCACGCTATTTCATCAGGTGGCAATGCTGTCCGGTCCTAGTGCAGTCAGAGGGGAAGAGTTAGGGTCAAAGCCATTGTTCACCCCCAAAAAAACTTTACTCACTATTTACTCCTTAAGTGGTTCCAAACTTTAATGATTTTCTTTATTTTGTTGAATACAAAATAAGATATTGGGGAAAAAAGGGGATTGGGGGATGGGGTATTAGGTAGCAAACCTACGCCCTTGTGTGTTTGTGTGTGTGTGTGTGTGTATGTATATATATATATGGAAATATAATTAATATTTTCATGTTTAATTACAAAAAAAAAAACATTTTAATGGTTAGTGATTGTTGCAGACATTTACACTATTTTTGAGAACTATTAAGTTCTCCTTCAACGTGTCATAGCCGATAACTGCCCCTTTGAAGCCTTTGAATGGTGTTAAAAATACTTGCAAAACAAGTATTGCAGCCATACATTGGAGGGAACTTCTGAGGTGGTCAGTGATTGATGGCACGGTCGGTTGGAGGGGGTTGTGATCACACCTATAGATCTTTTGTTCTAGGCTATCGGTCAAATATCTCTCCACTTGGAAGCAAAAACATGCAAGGGATTTCAGCATCTCGACGCACATACTAAGCTGTTTATAAAGTAGACACTGTTTGTTTTTTCATTTTGTAATCTTTCCCGTGTTTACCGTGTACTGTACAATGTATATTCATTTTTTAATGAATTACTGTAAATAAACTACACATTCCGCTGATTTACCAGAAATGACTTTTCTGTTTTTTTGTGTGTGCTAAACTAAACTTCAGGGTCAAAGTAATAGCGATTTTATTTGAAAAGTATTATATATTTACAATGCTGATAAGTTCAAGCTTAGATTCATATATAAACTGCTTCAAAGTCTTTCCGTGACCGCTGAAATCCGACAGACGCAGGGCTCAAGGGAGGTGTGTCTGTGTGTGTGTGTGTGTGTGCGCGCGCGCGTGTGTATGTGTGTGTGTGCGGGTTAGTGTGCCTGTCCTATTTCAGCGGATTTTTCCGCTACCGCAGATCAGTTTATCAACTTATAATATATACATTTTAGGAATATATTAACATGTGCAGACATTTAAGGGTGCGCTGCCCTCTCTTGCCCCTGCGTAGAGCCTACACACACACACACACACACACACACACACATCTATCTATCTATCTATCTATCTATCTATTATATAAATACACATTTGGAATCTGCATCTACATTTTCTGTTACAAGTATAGAATTAGGTTCAGCTGAGACTCATGATCAATGGTGTTAGGGTACTTATGTAGTGATAATTAGTTTCAGCCAGATCATTAAAACTAACAATGGACTATGCCACTCTTGAGAGGGGATATGAAGGTGTTATTCATTTATTTATTCTCTACAAGGGTGCGAACAACAGTACAGACCAAACTATAACTCTCTCTTACTACTATAAAAATTCTAGATATAAACAAACAAAATACAGCTTTTTTTCCTCAGAGGTAAACGGAAAAGTGAAGTTGTTCAGCTGTCACTGCAGCTTCTTCAAAGTCTTCCCACTCCGTGACCACTGAAATCCGACACGACACCACGTTAGGCTACGTCTTGACTCATTTGTATACCGACGGTGATTGGATGTTTCCCGAGGGCTCAGGGGAGTGTGTGTGTCTGTGTGTGTGTGTGTGTCTGTGTGTGTGTGTCTATGTGTGTGCGTACTTGTTCTACTGTTATAAAAACTCTAAATATAAACAAACAAAATACAGCTTTTTTTTCAGAGGTAAACGGAAAAGTGAAGATGTTCAGTGTCACTATGCAGATGTTACACTCAGTGGAGTTACCGAAATCATTGGTTTAGTCCTCATTGAGCTTTTGTTCCTCTTATGTGAGCATAAACAGTGAAACATTCCACAGGTTTATAATACACCGCGGCCAAGTGAACCACGTTCCCGTCGAACGAAACGAGGCATAATCGTGGTGTTTGCTTCGCTTATGACACACCATAGTTTATTACCTGCTGTGGTAGATCTGAATATTTATTCAAACACAATAATAAAGCTTTATATCCTCAGGAGGGCTCAGTACATTGTTTTAGCGATAGTTTCACGGAAGCGAGTTCAGAACTAATCTAACCAAACCAAAAAAAAAAACATCCGAAGCTTCAAATAGAATGAACGAACTAATGAAATTGATATATATGTAATTGATATACTGTATATACAGACGTGTGTGTGTCATTTTAATTCAAATGAACATTTTAATGCTTTCTGATACACTTATCAACTTATCCACATAAACTTATCAACACATACTCTCCGTGCACGCACATACAATCTCTAAAAAAGTAAAATTAATAACATACATATACAAATAAACAAAAATATAAACGTCTATGTATATTGAAGTTTACGGTGAACGCAGAGTCGGCTAAGCACATGTGATGACGCGCGCGCCCTCACCTCTTGTTACGACTGCCTATTTGGCCAAAAAATAATTGAACGATATGCCTGGTCCTGGAAAGAGACAATAAATATATATATTTTTTTATACATTTATTGCATTGTTTGTTGTTTACAGTCAAGCCATCAACATACAATAAAATGTAAACATGAGATCTAAACTAAAAACTGTGCTCCCTGTGCTGGTGCTGGCAATATCATCTCTTTGTTCTGCTGTCTCCGGCTCCCTCCCTGGTCCTGAACCGTACCATACATACCAGATCAAGAACTTGAAGATGAAGATTATATCTCTCTGGTCTTCTCTCTGACGGGTTCCTCCCTAGTTTCTGATGATCTCAATTAGTTTGTAGTGTTGCTTGTCCAAGGAAACCAGTAATCTTGCTTGAAGTGGAGCAGATATAATTCTCAGAAACTCATTACTGATCTTTAAAAAAAAAAAAAAAAAAGGTAAAAACAAAAATTGGACTGGCTCAAGTTCTTATGTTAGCAAATCTTAATTACAGTGTGTATAAAGTATAGAAAGCAGTACACTACAAACAGCACTCACTCCAAATTAGCTTGTTCTATGTTTACGTCACTTTCCTATTAATTTTTACATCGTTAACCAACGGTACTTAAATATAATTATTTTCTTCGGCGCCGCTGACTTACTGTATAAACTCCGGTGTTTTTGAAAATCACCACGTTAGTTAGCTAATGCTAATGCAGGTAATATAGGTGGTTTTAGCTACAGTAGCAAACACGGACACAAAACTCAATCTACAAAGTAGTTGTTCCTGACATAAATCATGAATTTGCTCATAGAAGAGATACATTTAACATAGAAATGACATGAGTTTGCTTTCTTACCTGGTTTAAAGGAGTTTTCTTTGAGAATCTCCACCCGCATGTGATTCAGTCCGTGAAAATGCTGCGTCATGAGGTCATGAGACACGGTTTGAAGCAGAAATGTCCTTTGTGAATGGATTAGATTTAAGTTTAATCAGGGGCTTTAACTAACAGTAACTGAAATACAGGTTCTGATATCCTTCCTTACTTGTTTCAACGTCATGCTCCGGTTTGAGGCGGAAATAAAATTATACCGGCAAAACTATGGTCTAAAGACTGCGCATGCGCAAATCACACTCAACCTAATAAGAGTACCTTGATCAAAATGAAATATTTCACTTTGGTTTCCTGCTGTAAACAGCATTATACTAAAAAAAAAAAAAAAAAAAGATTCACCCATAAGCATAAATTAGACACTTCAGTTAAAAAGAGCAAATTATTTTTTTTACTAATGGAATGAGAAAAAAAAACACATTAAACTAGGTTTACTTTTTTCAGTGGATCCCTCAATAATTTCTGTCTCCTTTGCCTGTGTTTGATAATGTGAAGCACATATACACTCATTCATCATGAAAGATCTATTATAAAACAAAATAAAATTCATGTTCGCTTCAGCACTGTTCATCCGCGTCCTTACATTCATTGTTGTACTTGGTCCGGCTTTTAGATAAAGTCCTTCCATGCGCCATCTGGCGGATATTCAGTGAAGCGCAACACATTTATTTAAAATTCCCGAATGTTGCCTCCGGCAAGACGCGGCGCGCCGCGCGCTAAATTGCGGCATCCCGCGGGAAAACACGCAGGGTTTTAAGGGCGACATCTGTATATGATTTCCCCTTAAATGAAAGCGCAAACCAGTACTGGCTGTCAGGGTGAACAGGAACGCTAAAAAATGCATTGGCCAAATCCACAACTGAAAACCACCGGCTGCCCGGTGGGATTTGCGCTAGGATAGTGTATGGATTCGGTACATTTGAAGCTCTTGGTATTATTGCATCATTTACTGCTTGAAGGTCCTGCACAAATCTCCAATCTTCAGGTTCACCTGGAATTTTTGCTTTTTTCACTGGAAAGGTGTTCTAACTGGTGAGTGTTCACATGGGATTATCACTCCAGCCTTTAATAAAGAATTAAACACGGGAGTAATGCCTTCTATCGCCTCAGTTTTCAATGGGTACTGTGTCTTACAAGGCCTATAATCTGACTTTGGTGTAATTCTTACTGGTTCAACATCACATACGAGTCCCACATCATGTTTTCCCTTTGCCCAAAGACTCTCTGGCACTGTTTTTAGCCTTGGGTCGCTTATCTCTATCTGTGGGAAGCTCCAATTCACTCTCTTATGATTCAATGTTGACACCGGAATTATCTCTACAGCTCTCTTAGCTTCTACCAACCAGTTCAGACCGACCTTGTATGTCTTCTTTGTTTTGCTATACCAAGTCTCTGTGTCTCCCACACGAACCCAATCATTAACTCTGAGGTTATTCAACACCCACAGTCCCAATTTTTGCCATTCATTTTTGTTATTTTTGGATAATGACACATGAGGATGTGACCCTTCTATGGTAAATGGGTGTGGCATGCCAGTTCTTACACTTACTCTAGAGAGGTCTATAGATACAACGCATCTATATTGGTCCCAATATAGATCTTGAAACAATAGCATGTCTGGATTTTGTAGTTCTCTAAACCATTCACTCTCATACTCATTATCAGGCTTTTCAAAATGAATGTGTGCAGTGCAAATCATGTTCAGACATAAAACTTGTGCTAGTAGGGTTAATGCGGTCATGTGCTGCTTCCACAAGCGTCTGGTTCACTGAACTCACAATACATTGAGCCCAAATCCACTCATACACGTACATCAATGGCCTGGTGTCATATTTCATCCCCTGAATTTCTACTTCATCTTTCTCCAATACTTTTAGCCCTCCTGGGGTACTAATCAAACTCAATCCCAATTTGTTTATTAAATCACGCCCCAGGAGTTTAATAGGACAACAATTAGAAAGCAAGAATGAAAATTTTAATTTTTCTCCTTTATTAGTTTCACACTTGAGGGGTGTAGAAAATTTTTCTTTTACCATGACACCAGATGCCCCTATTGAGTTCAGGTACCGTCCACTCATTTTTACTGGCTCACTTAACTGACTGGATCTTATCACAGAGTTTCCTGCTCCAGAATCTACCAGAAACATAATATTTTCTCCTGCAACATTCATCATATACACAGGCATTTGCTTATATGACTCTTCACCATACTTTGCGTAAGTGCCAAGATGTTCTTGCACCTTTTCTAATCTTAATATAGTTTGTGAAATAAGTTCAGAAAGGTTAGTTGAAGAGGTTAGCTCTAGCGAATCTTCATTGCAAAGCATTAAAGGTTTTGACTCACCCTCTCCTTCGGGTCTGCTCCCCACGCCCCCGGACTTTTTCTGTCAATTTCCACCCTGATCCTCACCTCACCTAATCCATTCCTCTCCTCTGCTCCTTCTCGGACAGTCTCTAATCCAATGGTCTTCACTTCCGCATGCATAACAGCCATTTGTTCTCCCACGACCATGTCCACGGCGTCCTCGTCCTCTTCCACGTCTCTTGTACTGTACATCCGCAGTTTGTCTTACCATCTGCAACATTGCCAGCTGTGCATTGTGACTCTGGTCTTCTCTCTTCTTGTTGCGCTTATCTTTTTCTTGTGATACCAGCTTTTCTGCGTGTATTGCATGTTTTCCAGTGTCCCATCCAACGCATGTGTTTTTCACCTTCTGAGCGATGTCCTCCTTTAATCCATTTATGAAACTGTTCCTCAAATGTCCTCCTGGTTGTTGTTTGCACATTGATATTTTAGTCATATCCATTTTTGCTGGGAACGCTTCTTTACAGCTTGTGGTGTGCTTTAAGGCACACCACAAAACTGTTAAATGCTTGGTTTTCTTCATGATCAGCCTGAGCTCGCCGTGCGAAAACAATGTCCATTGGCCAGGAATACTTAATCTTTGCAAAGTCCGCACCTAGTTTTCTCCCCAAAAGTCGTCGCATTTCATAAGATGTCGGGTGAAACTCTGAGCAAAATCTGCTCATTTCATCACCGAATTTCTGTCCTCCCACCTCTCTCGGGTCTGGGAGCTGTCAATGTGCATTTTCAATATCCTTTATTGTCCATTGTCGGTGAACAAGCATCGCTGTGCCATCTGCCCCTGCTACTTCCATCATTGGAGCAGTGATTACTTGAACACTTCCTGTAGCTCCTAAGAGTTCCTCTCTCTCATCCTCGCTGTCATCAGGTGGTGGTTGTCGATCAGCCTTTTCTCTTTTCAGCTAAGCCTTGGTTCAAGTATGTGACGAAATTGGAGACAGAGCCGTGCTTGCTGTGCTGGGGCCTTGGGCCTGCCGAGAAGTCTCTTGGCCATGCTGTCTTACTGGATCTGCTGAAGGGGCTATCTGTCTAAGAGCTGGGGGTCGCGGGGGGCAGCCGTCCAGGTCGGGATCTGAAACAGACTTAACACACTGAAAATAATCAATGTTTTGTGCTTGCATTTTAGGTTGTATGCGTTTTTCTCTAAGTTCTGCTTCTGCCTTCCACATATTAAATCCTACCCAATTAATGTTTACTTTGTTTTTCTTTTTATTATTGTAATCTATGTCTTTTTGTTGCAATCTTGCCTTCAATAATTCTATCTGGCGCCGGCTAAAACTCCCTGCTTCAGGAAAGCCACACTCCCTTATCCACATTTCCACTTGGGTCACAGCCTCAGGGCCATAATTACAGTATTAAAATAACACGTGCTCAAGTTCACAGAAACCAATAGCGCTGTTCACAGAATAGCGCTGTATCCCAGTTTGCTTTCATTATTTTACATCATAACATTTTCTCGTCATTGTGAGTGTACTTAAATAAAAGTAAAGTCTTAAAGGCAAGGCAAGTTTATTTGTATAGCACATTTCATACACAATGGTAATTCAAAGTGCTTTACATAAAAGAGAAGATAATTATAAAAAGAAATAGAGAATGATAGCACTAAAACTTTTTAAATTATTTAAATTTGATTTAAAATAAAAATAAAAACAACTCATAATGACACTTTTAAAACTACTTAAAATTTTATTTACAAACCGTTTAAAAAATGTATATAATAATAATAAAAATTAAGTAAATATAAAATACATTGCAGTCAGTTCAGACATAGCACAGTGCTCAATTAATAAATGCACAGTTAAACAGATGAGTTTTAAGTCTTGATTTAAATGTGACTAATGTTTTAGCACATCTGATGCTGGCTTAAAGGCTATATAGCGTAAATAGGTTTATTATATCATTTTTGACCATTAATCTGACAACACCTGTGGCTTACACACGTTTTCTGATACACACAGCCAGAGTTTAATGTTTCACTTGTATGTTATAAGGTTTTTGCCGGCGGTGGTAAAGACTCACTTCCTGTTGGTGACGTAGCTTCCTGTTTTCGTATCGTTGCCACGAAAGTTTCGCGTTTGTATCAGCGTTTAAATTACATTGCTTTATACAATAACAATATTAATAGCAACTAGGTTTTACATCTCCATACTATTCGGCTTCGCCTTTTTTCTGCAATTTTTGGAGTTATTCCTGTAGCGGACAGTCTGGGTGCCACAGGCGGAGATAATCAGCCCCCGACTCCGGCATTAGAGCCCTCACAGCGGAGCGAGTGGGTGACAACTCGGCAGCATACTCGTTCAGCCAAAGCTAACGCTAAGGCTAGCCCACCGGAGCACACCTCCTCTGCGCCACGTCCAACAGGTTTGCTCTCCTCAGTGATGCACCCGCTGAGAAACCTGAAAGAGCTCTGGTTATAGGAGACTCTATACTGAGACACGTGACATTAGCTAGACCATTAGGGGCGCCAGCGGCAGTGGTTAGGTGTATCCCAGGAGCCAGAGCACTGGACATAGCAGGTAATCTTAGGGCTCTAGGACAGCACAGGTTCTCTAAGATAGTGGTACATGCTGGAGCTAATGATATACGCCTTCGTTAGTCAGAGGTTAGTAAGAATAACTTTACAGAGGTGCTTAAATTAGCGAAGGCGATGTCCGATGAAGTAATATGCTCTGGTCCCATCCCAATGAGACGTGGTGACATAGCTTACAGCAGGTTATGGTCGATGAACCGCTGGATGTCCAGGTGGTGCTCCAAAAATAATGTGGGCTTCATAGATAATTGGAAGTCCTTTGAGGGCAAAGCTGGCCTGTTAGGGCGGGACGGTGTCCATCCCACTCGGGAAGGTGCTGCTCTCATTTCCTGTAGTATAGCTCATAGTCTCAGTAGAGGTCTAGTTAATCGGTGACAATCCAGAGCCCAGGCCAGGGAGCAGACAGACAGGCTAAACCAACCGTCTGCTAGCTGCATAGAGTCATCACTCAGGGTTCACCATATTGAGACTGTGTCTGTTCCCCGATCTAAGCAAAAATATAGAAAGACTCAAAGTCTGTTTCAATAATCTACAAACCAGATTCCAAAAAAGTTGGGACACTAAACAAATTGTGAATAAAAACTGAATGCAATGATGTGGAGATGGCAAATGTCAATATTTTATTCAGAATAGAACATAGATGACAGATCAAAAGTTTAATCCAAGAAAATGTATAATTTTAATAAAATAATAATAAAATAAATGTAAACCTGTATGTATCTAATATTTATTTGCAAAGTACAGTGGAACCTCGGATTACAAGTAACGCGGTTTACGAGCGTTCCGCAAGACGAGCAAAGATTTTTCATAAATTTTGACTTGAAAAACGAGCATTGTCTTGGTTTATGAGCACCAAGTATCATGTATCACGCATGCGTTCTTGTTTTGACACCGAGCGTCACGTCATCACAACTGAGCCAACGGTTTTTCTCTCTCTTGCGCTGCGGAATTGTAGGTAATCGTCTTCCCTGCTGGGTGAATACACACACACTCATTGTGTGTGTGTGTTTGTGTGCGTATTTGTGTGTGTGTTCTGGAAGCTGAGAGGAGGGGGGCGGGGCTGTAAAGCCGAGAGAGTGTGTGTGTTTGGGAACCTGATAGGAGGGGTGGGCTGTAAAGCCATGAGAGAGAGAGAGAGAGAGTGTGTGTGTTTGTGCGCTCATTCACTTACACCAACACACACACACTCTCTCGGCTTTACAGACCCCCCTCCTCTCAGGTTCCCAAACACACAAACTCTGCTCTGTCGCGGTAAGGTGCTGGTTAATTAGTTTTTGTTGTTGTTTTACTTTATAGCAGTGATTCTGTTAGTATGCGCTCACGTGAGTGTGACTAGAGATGTTCCTTGATAATTTTTAAACTGTTTTAAAAATGATCTCTCCGTTAATGTGTATGTGTGTGTGAGTGTGTGTGCGCACACAGCAACTGCGTGTACAAATTGAAACACTTATCTGTCGGGATTTCTTTTTACGTTTTTTTTTATGTAAAGTGCAGGTTAATTTGTTTTATTTTTACTTTATATTTTGTGTTCATTATTTTTATGTATTTATTTTATTGGGCTGTGGAATGAATAATTTGTTTCCATTATTTCTTATGAGAAAATTCTATTTGGTTTACAAGTGTTTTGGAATACGAGCCGCTTCCGGAACGAATTATGCTCGTAATCCGGGGTTCCACTGTTATGTGTTTAAGGTAGCCTGTTAGTAATGTTTGACACAATGTTTGTCACATGCATTATATTATGTATTATATTATAATATTATATACTTTTAATTGACTTAAAATATAACATTTCTGGATTGAAATGGCTTAAATTGTATTACAGAATTAATTTATTATTCAACTAAATCACATACAGGTGTCTGTTGTTCCACAATTCTAGGTATGATTTAATTCATCATCAACAAAGCATTTATAGTTAAAGCTCATAATTTAATAAATGCTTGTGTCACTGAACGTTGACACTATTGGGGCAAAAAGCAATACATAAACTTAATGTCAAGCTCAAAGCTCGTGGTGAAAACAGTGTCATCACATAAGGGCTGCAATGTCAAAAGTCAGAGTAGCATTATCCAGCTGACAGAAAAAAAACAGACAAACATAAGTTTAAATAAAATGGAATTCACACACATAATATTATAGAAGCACTATTAAAGCAAGCAATTGTTTAATAATAATAAATGTGATATTGGACTATATTTAACCTGTTAATTGGAAATCCCTTAATTTGATTATATTTTAATCATGTAATATTCTTACCACATTGTTTTCCTACTATTAAGCCATATAAAGGATGCATATATCAAAATAACACTATTTCATTCTAACATTAGCAAACAATCACTTCCCAGCAGTCAGAAAATCCCGTTTCACCACATGACCATGACTTACTTGGAAAATGGCAAATGTGTTCATGATGATGTTTCCAGAGATGTGAATTATGGACACTTTGCTCTTTGGTATACGCTCTTTGAACTTATAAAAATAGCGGCCGTTTACAATTACCTAAACAGGTAAAAGAAATGATTTCATATAATAATATTAACCTCATTAATTATGCATTAACACATTTAGATTATTTAATCTTCTCACATAGTAGAACAATTGTGAAACAAGGATGAAGATATCAAAGGGTTCTCCTTCAGCAAATATGGGATCCTCAATCACTTCTTGTTTCTCCCATCCAGCATTACTAAAGGTATCACAAACCACAATTGATAGGTCTGTCTTGAAGTGGAACATGTTTTCATCAAATTCATGTGGTCCAGCCTTTAGATTTATTGCAAAGCTGCAAAGGAAATGCAAATTTCATATATACATACAAGTAAATGTATATTTCTTTTAACAACTGCACATTAGTATTTCAGAAACCTGTGAACATTTTTTTTCTTTTGCTTTGGTGTTACAGTGAAGGGTTTTCTGTTCAGTGTTTTAAGAACATACCCTTCAGAACCTATAGGAACTACCCCTTGGAAGAACAAAGCCATTCCAGGTTTTAATCCTCCAGTGAATGGGTAAAAATATGGCTGGTTCTGTTAGAATAATAAACATTGTAAATAACTTGCCATATTTAGATTTTTTTTGCCTTTTAATGTTTCTTTGCATTTTGTTCAGAATTTAACCTTCATTAAGTTTGCATTTGATGATTCATCACATGATAAACATTTTGAATTTCCAAACTTGTTTTGAAGTTCTTGTTACTCACAGGTTTACAGAGGGGATATTTTACATCTGACTTGATGTTAGAAAGCTCCCAGTCTGAGATGCCTAAACGCTGTCCTTTACCAAAAGATGATGTACTCCAGTTCTATGGAAAAAGTGATTGAATTTATCCATTGGATGGTTACAGTTCTTAATACATGTGTTTAAAGGTTTGAAAAGAAAAAAAACCTCTTCACTTTTTGAAAGTAATCTACACACTATTTAAACTATCAAATGACTGGAGCCTTTGACTTACCGCAACAACACCAACACTGTTTACAGTGACATCACCATGAACAATAAGCGCTTTAACTTTAGTTATTGGTATTCGGTGCTTGAAAAAGCATAATCTCCGACTATTCAAATACACCTGAAAAGGAAGATGACAGTGTTTGAATTGTTTTCTTGAACACCTCAGCCTCTAGTTGTTTTCTTTACCATTTCTTTAATCTCCATACCTCATAGCCTTCTGTATTGGCAACAACAAAGAAAACAAAGCATGAGCCTTTGGATAAAGTGCACAAACCATAATTTTGTGCCCCCTCCCACTTTCCATTCTGGCGCATGTCACATTCAAAATATAAATTGGGCACAACTTTCAATTGAAAAGCAACATCATCATAACTCCTGGGCCCGGTTGTATGATAAAAGGAAAAGCTGTGAAAAAATAAACTTAATGTTATCTATCATTGAAAAATTCATATTTTTACTATACTTAGTGCGATCACAAATTGTGTGTGTGTGTGTGTGTGTGTGTGCGCGTGCATGTCTGCCCACCATATATACATACCTTCCTTCCCTTTCACTAACAATGCCTTGGAAGCACAAAGCCATTCCTGGTTTAATTCCATCAGGGATTGTAAGCACATTGGGAAGTTTCTGTGGAAAGTCAGCAAAGAACCATAAAAAGCCATAAACTCCAGAGAAACAGAAACAGCACATTCCCTCTGGGATTAATAAAGTTCTTTGAATCTTGAATTGAATTGAATGATATTCCAGTCACACCGATATTTTACATTTTATTTATGATCTAATCACCTAGGATGAATTTTACACCAGGTGTTACCTTAATCAATTCAGAACTGTTCTACAATACAATAGATAATTAATGAATGTTAATTGACTGATTGACAGTGTGAGTGTTAGTATAACTGTGGAAAAATTTTACTGTATTGTTATTGGGTGTAAACCATGATGTGATAGTAAAACTGAATCTGAAGAAAAATACATAACATGCACTTCTACATGTAATGCATGTAAACACTTCAGTTAGATTACTCTAATACACTTTTAGCTAACTGCTCCACCATGTCCATCAACTATAGCAGATCAACTATAGCAGATTGCACAGCATGATATACAGTATACAGGTCCTTCTCAAAAAATTAGCATATTGTGATAAAGTTCATTATTTTCTGTAATGTACTGATAAACATTAGACGTCCATATATTTTAGATTCATTATACACAACTGAAGTAGTTCAAGCCTTTTATTGTTTTAATATTGATGATTGTGGCATACAGCTCATGAAAGCTTTTAAAAACTCCCAGCCTGGTTCATTACTCAAAACTGCAATCATGGGTAAGACTGCCGACCTGACTGCTGTCCAGAAGGCCATCATTGACACCCTCAAGCAAGAGGGTAAGACACAGAAAGAAATTTCTGAACGAATAGGCTGTTCCCAGAGTACTGTATCAAGGCACCTCAGTGGGAAGTCTGTGGGAAGGAAAAAGTGTGGCAGAAAGCGCTGCACAACGAGAAGAGGTGACCGGGCCCTGAGGAAGATTGTGGAGCAGGACCGATTCCAGACCTTGGGGGACCTGTGGAAGCAGTGGACTGAGTCTGGAGTAGAAACATCCAGAGCCACCGTGTACAGGCGTGTGCAGAAAATGGACTACAGGTTGCAAATTTTGCATGTCATTCGGAAATCAAGGTGCCAGAGTCTGGAGGAAGACTGGGGAGAGGGAAATTCCAAAATGCCTGAAGTCAAGTGTCAAGTACCCACACTCAGTGATGGTCTGGGGTGCCATGTCAGCTGCTGGTGTTGGTCCACTGTGTTTTATCAAGGGCAGGGTCAATGCAGCTAGCTATCAGGAGATTTTAGAGCACTTCATGCTTCCATCTGCTGAAAAGCTTTATGGAGATGAAGATTTCATTTTTCAGCACGACCTGGCACCTGCTCACAGTGCCAAAACCACTGGTAAATGGTTTACTGACCATGGTATTACTGTGCTCAATTGGCCTGGAAACTCTCCTGACCTGAACCCCATAGAGAATCTGTGGGATATTGTGAAGAGAAAGTTGAGAGACACAAGACACAATAATCTGCAAAAGGATTCCCGACCAAGTATTGAGTGCAGAACTGAACATAATTATTTGAAGGTTGACTTTTTTTGTATTAGAAATACTTTTCTTTTATTGGTCGGATGAAATATGCTAATTTTTTGAGAGAGGGATTTTGGGTTTTCGTGAGCTGTATGCCACAATCATCAATATTAAAACAAAGTCTTGAACTACTTCAGTTGTGTGTAATGAATCTAAAATATATGAAAGTCTAATGTTTATCAGTACATTACAGAAAATAATGAACTTCATCACAATATGTTAATTTTTTGAGAAGGACCTGTATATAGACACATCCTGAGATGGGCTCCAGGCCCCCCATGGAGATGAATGAATGCTTTCAATCACTCGTAAAATTATTATCGCAAGATTATGATGATCTTGTAACATTACAATACAACATGTCTAATTTTTTGTTGCTCAAAATATGCGTCACAACTGCTGATGTGCAACAGCCGCCAGTCATATTGAGCAAATAGCGCTGTTTTGCTAATATGTGAACTCTGCTTTATACGTTCTGCCAATATGTGTACGCTCCAGTATTAATTAACTGTCCAACCCCTCCGAAAAGTCATTGCACCCCATTCCCGAATAAGCCGCACGATTTGCGATTTGACACCTCATTCATGGGTTTATGACAAACTCTGCGGGGGCAATTAACCGTCCAGCCCTCAGAAAAGTCATAGCACCCCTTTCCCGAACAACCCGAACAGTTTGACACCTCATTCATGGGTCTACGCCAAACTAGTTATTCGACAAATTCCCCATTCAAAGTCAATGGGGCAACTTTGGGGACCTCTCTTTCCCCGGGGGTACAACTTATAAAAAAGTCATTGCAAAATTTTAGGCAGAAGAAGGAGAATAAGAAGGAATAAACCACTTTTTCATTTTCAAAATCAGTTTTTTGGGAATTGCGGGAAAACGGTGCATCGGATCGAGCCAGACGCAACGGTGTAACATATGTGGGCGTCGGATCAAAGCTCTCCGGCGTGGAAGCGTCCAAAGTTTCCAGATGAATAGTCTATTGCATAGACACACTTAATTATCACTTCTTGCATGAGACACATTGTTTATAATCATGGGTGAATTAATGAAATGATGCATATTAAGACACTATGTTAAATATACATCTATTTAGTAACTATTGCATTTGTAATGTAATGCTAACATAAATTTTTTAAAACTGCAATACAGGGACATCATTACATTGAATTTACTCCTGAGCCTCGGAATAAATGTTAATACTCACAAGGTTGTTCAACAGAATTTTAATCTCTGTCTGAATATTCAATGCATTCCACCATGAAGTGCACAATTTACCCAACATTTGTGTCCTTACTTCATTAATAATGGACCAAATGCTCCAGTTCTGTAAAAGAACAAATATGACAGAATTTACATGCAAACATGCATATTTTTAAGCGTTACTATTTTACCTATATATATGTAAATTATATGTAAAATGAAATTATGGTATATTTTACAAATAAATATTAAGCTTACTTGCATTATGAAGAATATATTTTAATATATATATTTACATTATTTCTATTTTTATAATTACTTTCATAGGAGGGACATATAAGCGTCCAAGACATGCTTTCCTTATATTTTGCTATTATTTTCCATTTCATCACAAAATAGGTGCAAAAACGTATATATGCATGAAACTGACCCAATTCTGGCCCAAAGAAAAGTGTAGTTTTCCTTGCCGAAAGATGAGCACAGAGTCACTGGCTTCACTCACTCCAGCTTCACTAACAGCTCTGTACCGGACCCAGTATTGGTTTGCCGGTATGATTCCAGTCAGTGTAAAGTTCTCCTGAGCATCTGAAGTCTCTATGCCTTCCCATTTTTCTACATCAGCTTCTGAATCACTGGCCTGAGTTGTCCTGTATTCCACTCTGAATCGCACTGTTAATCCAGTTGGGGACTTCTGCAGGCTTAGGATCATGTTTCTGTCCTGAATGTCCACCATGGGTGCAGGTGGCTTGGACAATGGTTGGAAGGCTCTGTCCACCAGTTTCCCTTTTTTATAAAAGCGGGTGGAGATTACAGGATTTGAGGGGTCTGAGGCAGATAGAATAATGAACCTGATTTGTGGGTTATCTTTATTTGCTTGGAAAAAACTTTTGAAACAGGAAAAGTTCTCTCTCATTGCCCTACTTAATTCAGGAAAGTGGAACCACGACTGTTTAGTTGACTTTGGAATGGGTGCCATGTTTTTAAATTCAGCTCCCTTCAAAAATGTTGTTAGTATGGACAAATATGGGTCTTCATATGTCAGAAAGGTGAAAGAGAAGGACACCACAGTATTAACACTGGGATCTATGAGAATGTTACTCAACAGGGCTGAGTATTTTACAACAGGGACACCACTCAGTTGCTTAATGTATAGATTAAGCAGGTGTAATTCACTCTCATTGTTCTCAAACCACTGATTCAGCTTCTCAGCTCTAAAGGGAGACTCCTGATGGATGGCAATGATATCTGCTAGTGCCTGCTCCTTCTCCTTTCCACCTCGAATTGCAGGAATGAGCCTATGCAGTGCCTTTATCAACATCAGCTTGTAGACTTGTAGCAATGACTGCAATGTCCTTACTCTTCGTTTTACTTCCAGGAAATCATTTATTGTTGTGTTTGTAATCAGGTCATTGCATTGAATATCTGCATTTACCAGATCCTCCAATATAAATCCTGCTTTAATGATCAGCATCTTACGAATCTCCCTCTGCAGTGTGGCTGTGTTTTTATTCAAAAATGCAAGGGGATAAAGCCAAACCTTCATTGGAACTGCATCTTTCTCCCTCTTCCTCAGCAGAGATGGAAGCTCCTGGTATAACTGAAGAGCCTCCTTGTATGTTGTGGGGCTCCAGTCAAGGTCACAGTCACCATAAAATGTACACCTGATCTTTTCAGACAACTGATTTTCACTGTTACTCATTTTTAGACCTCCAACTACATTTATATCACTCAAAGGAATACTTGTGACCATATTATTTAAGGTTTTGTCCATTTCTTCTTTGTTCTCATACTCTTCAGATGTTATATCAAACACCATGAAAGCCTGAGCTCCATATAGTACAGCAGTAACAACATGGGTAGCAATTCCATCTTTAAATACCTTTGGATAGGTAATATTGGGGTTAAAAGTAAATTCTTCATAACATGTTGTCTGGCTGTACTGCATAGTAACTCGGCTCTGGCGTGCTGAGGGTTTGTTATCGTGTAAGACTTTGGCTGAGCCTCCAACATCCACCAAACGACCCAGGATCCCAGCTGTACAGGCAGGGCTCACATCTAGGAGTTTGGCTTTCTCACTAAGACAATCAGAAGCAGTGAACCTCATATCTGTTTTGGGCTGTCGACGGGAAATCAGACCCTTTTTTATTGTTTCATTATCCCATAGAGAAATACCTGAAATATACAGTATAAGAAATTGCAGCTTATGGTTCTGTCGAAAAAACTCAAAATATGAATTATTTCAGTTAAATTGAAATAAAATAGTTTTTACCAAAATTTTTTTTTACTGTGAATGTAAGTCTCATCAGATATTATTAACGCTGTTGATCACTGCAACCTAATTATTTATTTTGTATTTACTAATAATAACAAATAATATGCTTAATGTATGGCACTGCAATATTTAAAAATTAATGCAGTACTTCCACTTTTTTCATGAATAGCTTCAGCATTAAAATGACATACACTACACAATAACCATATATGGTAACTTCACTGACCTTGAACATTTTTTTTTAATGATAAAAGTAAAATATGTTTTAAAATGTATTTTAGAGATGACCCTATAAAGAGTCAAAGAGATGGATGTTTACCTGGAATAACAGTATCACTGCAGCGGTCATACAACATGCCTGGATGCAAAGCCCTTCCTAAGGCTGCAATTTCAATGGTTTCAGCCTCCATAACTGTGAAAAATACAATGAACCTTCATTTACTTACATCTACTAGATGCTTCATACCATAAGATCAATTATTTTATTTATAAATCGTCTGCAGACCCCAGACTTACAGACGAGTTCCCTTCTGGCAGAACAACAAACAACAAAGTAAGTCTCATACCTTTGTGTATATTATATGTATTATTGTATATTTATCTATTTACTGCATAAGTTAAATCACATAGTAATAAATTAAATAGTTAAATTTATCTCACCTGGTATGATCTTCTCACAAATAAATGAGTTCGGTAAACGTGACAGATATTTATAGCCAGTTCAGTTAGAAAAAAAAAGAAAACAATGCTGCCCCACAAATTCACATCAATTAAAGCAAATATCCATTGTACCTGAAACACAAATAATCTGACCCACCCTATTTAAAAAAAAATGTCTTTCACACACTTTTTTGGTTTATAGAAGTAAAATCTATATAACATGGCATATAGTAACATATGATACACTAGTGGAAATTGTTAACATTTCATTAACATTAAATATGAATGTTATAATGCAGATAAAAGAACATTATAATGTTTAAGAAAACTTGATAAGCTTTTATGTTGTTGTTGCTGCTCCACTGTGTCATGATGTACCATTTATTTATTTATAAGATTTGTAATTTGTCATTCATTCTTTCATTCATTTTCTATACCGCTTAATCCTGTGTTCAGGGTCGCAGGGGACCTGGAGCCTATCCCAGGAGACTTCAGGCACTAGGCGGGGTACACCCTGGACAGGGTGCCAATCCATCGCAGGGCTCACACACACACACACACACACACACACACACCCAATCACACACTACGGACAATTTAGGAACGCCAATTAGCCTAACATGCATATCTTTGGACTGTGGGAGGAAAACAGAGTACCCGGAGGAAACCCTGTAATTTGTCATTTAATTTGTAATTCTTTGAAACTCATTTTGTTTAAAAAATATATTATACTTATATTATATATAATATATTTATATTATATAGGACATTATTTAAAAACTAATTATTATTGGCCATGCATAGGTTAATTCTACCACTGACGGTCAACTCATCCTTAAATTTAACATAAAAAATGAATTACCAAATTAATTCAAAATGTGCATCAGGTTGTTAATATGTATATTTACCAATATGTACCAAAATACCTTATTCTTGCGCAGATGAATATTTAATATAATTGAAAGTGTATAGACATTCTCTTGGGAAGGAACTTGATAAGTGCAAATTATAAACAAAGCATAATTTTAAGTAAATGAACAGTCGCGCCATAGACCCCTGAGGGACTCTACATTTGCATGATTAGTTTCATTTAAAGCACTTGCTCTTTTGTAATAATTCAGGCATTTTTAAAACAGCTTGCACGTAGTCTGGCAAGGTTGGTTATCATCATCTAGTCTTACATTTACATTTAGGCATTTGGCAGGCACTCTTATGCAGAGTGACTTACAAAAAGTGCTTTGAAGTTTTCATCACTGGATAAATACTTACACTGGGTTACTAGATTACTAACTAAGTGCCATCAGTCAAACACAGTTGGGAAGGGTCTTTTGTGTGTGTGTCTCTGTGTGTCTCTGTGTTTGTGTGTTTGGGGGGGTTCATGGGGTTCAAGCGTGGGTGTCGAGGAGGATTTGCGATCAAGTTAAAAGCCCGTCTGCATGCGGGTTATACTCCAAGCCCGTTTCCCGAGCCGCTATATGGAGGCTCTGTGGTTTGGCGTCTTGTAGATCAGGCGCACCGGTGGCTGCGATGTGTCCTCCCCCTGTCTTCACCCTCTTCCCCCCGGCGTGGATTCCCTCGGATCGGCCGATATTTCCGGAGAACTGGCGCTGCTTGTGGCGTGCTACGGCCGCTGTGTAGAGCTTCTCTATTACCTGGCGTTGCTCTTTCACCTAAGATGGTTTTAATTAATGCTCGCTCAGCAGTAAATAAGTCATTTTTGTTGAATGACTTTTTTTCCATGCATAATCTGGATTTTATGTTCATTACTGAATCATGGATTAAGCATGGTGATCTCATTCCCTTCTCTGAACTGGTTCCGGTTGAGTGTATATTTTTTAACTCCCCCCGTCAAAACAGACGCGGGGGTGGACTACTGACTGTCATGAAAAACTCTTATCGTGCGCAGTGCTCCTCTATCTCCCCGGATATTTACACCAGCTTTGAAGCTCAACTTATCCATCTTGACTGGAACGGTCCTATTTGCCTAGGGCTGGTTTACCGTCCTCCACATTCAGATAAGGACTTTCTTCAGCAATTCACCGACTTCATTGGTAACATTGTCACCAAATTTGATCGTTTCTTATTGCTGGGTGATTTTAACATTCATGTTTGCTGTCAGTCAAACCCTCTTAGGGTTAGGGTTAGGGTTAGGGGTTAGGGGTTAGGGTTAGGGTTAAAGTTAAGAATTAAATGTTTCCCTTAATTTGGGCTTATGTTGCTCTGGCATCATTTTCCACCCCTGTTGGTCCTGTCCTAAAAAAATGTTATCTAAAAAATATTTTATTTCAAAAGAGAGGCAAATTAGGGTGAGTAAAATTTTAAAATGTAAAAGAAACCAAGGTTAGGGTTGGAAGGATCAGAGGAAGAGAGCCAGTATATTGGGGGTCTAGGGTCAAACATAGTTAGGATGATCCATTGTAATCAATGGTCACCCTAAAGGTAATCGGTTGGGGTCGAGAGTGGGGGTGGGATAAGGGTTATGAAAGTCAGGGGAACGGGAGGGGATTTAGGGTTAGGGCTTATAATAGGGTTGGAATAAGGGGTTAGGGTTAAGTTTAGGGGTTGGATATAGGAGTTGGGATAGAATAAATGGGTTAAGGTTAGGGTTAAGGTTAGGGTCGGGGGTAGGGTTAGGGATCAGGTAAATATGTCTAGCATTAAAACAATATTAAGATCTCTAATGTCAAGATTAGGCTAAAAAAAAAAAAAAAAAAAGAGAAACCTCAGTTTTCGGGAGGGAGTCCAACTACAAATTAGTTAAGAAAAAGGTCTACGCCTTAGATAATGTCTGTGTTTTACTTTAGGAGCCCGAGATAAGTGCTTAAAATAAGTGCTTAAAAATAAGTGCAAAGAGAAAAAGAATCAGAGTACTAAGTACTAAAGTGCTCATATTAATTAATTCACTGCAATACACACACACAACAAAAAAAAAAAAAAAAAAAAGGGGGGGGTCTCTAGGTTCCATTTGTAATACACCGATTTTCTTAAAATAAAGCTTTTATAGTATTGTAGTCAAATTCCATCAAGTTAAAAAAAATAAGGGTTAGGGTTAGGGTTAGGGTTGGGGTTTGCATTGAGATGTTGGGTCAAAGTCAATGGGGTTTTTAGTTAGGTGTCCCTAAATGAGCGCATTTGCTATGTTGGGCGCGGCCCCCATTCATTTTCAATGGGGCCCAACATCGTTGGGACCCAGCTTCTCCATCATCGGCCCAACTTTGCGACCCAGGTTCTGCGTCGAAATTGCCGGCCTTGCAGTAACGCTTTCCCCCACGGGGTGGCAGTACCTGCGGGCTTCTCCCCATGCTACTGGGCTGCGACTTTGGCCCCCGGGCTCGAGGTGCTACAGCAGGCATCCCATGGCCACTCTAGCCCCGGGGCTTAGGTCCAGGGAGCCCCTGGGGCCCCGGAATAAAAAGTACCCCCGATTTCGACTCCGACCCGGGGGATGGGACCGCAGGGGACCCCCGCTTACCCTCCGGGACTCTCGGGGCCCCCGGGGCCCCTCGACCCAAAGTTGCTCCTAGCGGGAAAGCGATACCATTTCCCGGGCCTAGGGCTCACGCCGAGTCGGGCTATGGTGGTCCCGGGGCCCTCGGGGGCCCCTGGACGGAACTAGCCCGGGGAAGGTGCTAGAGCCACGGGCTTCGGGATCCCGGGTCCCCCGGGCCCTGTGAGTTTGCCTGCCGAGTTTGGAGCCGCTAGGAGCAACTTTGCGTTAAAGGGCCCGATATGGAGATGTTGGGTAAAATTGCCTTGCACTAATGCAAAGGTGGGTCAGGATACCCTAACCAGGGGGTACCTGCTACCGGGAAAGTGACACCATTTCCCGGGTGTGGGGCTCACGCAGAGTCGGCCTCTGGCGGTCCCGGGCCCCTAGGGGGCCCCTGGACGGAACTAGCCCGGGGAAGGTGCTACGGACACGGGCTTCGGTATCCTGGGTCCCCCGGGCCCTGGGAGTTTGCCTGCCGAGTTTGGAGCCGCTACTCCCAACTTTGGGGAAGTTGTGATTTTTTTACCTGTTAGGGACCAACATTGACATGTTGGGTCTTTACTAATGCTATATCGAGAACCTGTTCCCGATCGAGCGCCGAGGCCCCTGGGGGCCCATGACAAAAATGCTCCTGCGGGGGTTATGATATGTTTTCCCGGGTGTGGGGCTCACGGCGAGTCGGGCTGCGGTGGTCCCGGGCTCGGGAGTGCCCCGGGAAGGGAACTGGCCTGGGAGAGGCCTGAGGTCGCGGCCCCTGTGTGCCACAGCCCCCGGGGGCCCCCTGCTCGAGTTTGGGGAAGATCCGAGGTGTCCAAATACTTTTGACGGGCGGGGTCGGGGGGCCGAGTGTGCCCGGGAAGGGTGCCCCTGGCTGGGTAAAAGTCCCATTCCTCCATGAGGATTTGGCCTATGTGATAAGAAAATCATAATAATGAAAAAAATCCCAAGGACTTTGGTCATGGAGGAATGCAGATTGTGCCCGGCGAGAGTGCCCCTGGCCGGGTAAAAGTCCCATTCCTCCATGAGGATTCGGCCTGTGATAAGAAAATCATAATAATGAAAAAAATCCCAAGGACTTTGGTCATGGAGGAATGCAGATTGTGCCCGACGAGAGTGCCCCTGGCCGGGTAAAAGTCCCATTCCTCCATGAGGATTCGGCCTGTGTGTGCATAGTGTTATATATATTGAAAGTCCCACGATTTACGCAGGGGTGGCTGATCCAGAAAGCCCACGAGGCTCCTTCCCGGGCATGATTCCTGCCTTCCCCCCTGTGTGGAGGTATCGCTGTGCCATAGGGTGTCCAGAAGGGTGTGGTCAGAATGTTGAGAAAAGGGGAGCTGAGAGGCTAAGCTCCAGCTGGGTGAGCTGGAGTATCTCCCCGGCTTTTGGTGTCCTAAAGCTGGGGAAGGACTCCTCGGAGTGGGGGTTAGGGGAGCCCCATGGCTAATCTCCCCAGGCTTCAGTGTCCTAAAGCTGGGGAAGGACTCCTCGGAGTCGGGGTTAGGGGAGCCCCATGGCTAATCTCCCCAGGCTTCAGTGTCCTAAAGCTGGGGAAGGGCTCCACGGAGGCCTCGGTGAAAAGACCCGAGGTTTTTACCCTTAAGGGAATTTAACTGACATGCTGGGTCCATTCCCATTGAAATATCGAGAACCTGGGTCCCATAATAATAATGAAAAAAAATCCCAAGGACTTTGGTCATGGAGGAATGCAGAGTGTGGCCGGGAAGGGTGACCCTGGCCGGGTAAAAGTCCCATTCCTCCAGAAGGATTCGGCCTGTGTTAAAAACCCAAGGACTTTGGTCATGGAGGAATGCAGAGTTTGGCCGGGAAGGGTGACCCTGGCTGGGTAAAAGTCCCATTCCTCCAGGAGGATTTGGCCTGTCAGAAAAACACAAGGACTTTGGTCATGGAAGAATGCAGAGTGTGGCCAGGAAAGGTGCACCTGGCTGGGTAAAAGTCCCATTCCTCCAGGAGGATTCGGCCTGTGTTAAAAACACAAGGACTTTGGTCATGGAGGAATGCAGAGTGTGGCCGGGAAGGGTGACCCTGGCTGGGTAAAAGTCCCATTCCTCCAGAAGGATTCGGCGTGTGTTAAAAACACAAGGACTTTGGTCATGGAGGAATACAGAGTGTAGCCGGGAAGGGTGACCCTGGCTGGGTAAAAGTCCCATTCCTCCAGAAGGATTTGGCCTGTCAGAAAAACACAAGGACTTTGGTCATGGAGGAATGCAGAGTGTGGCCGGGAAGGGTGACCCTGGCTGGGTAAAAGTCCCATTCCTCCAGGAGGATTTGGCCTGTCAGAAAAACACAAGGACTTTGGTCATGGAAGAATGCAGAGTGTGGCCAGGAAAGGTGCACCTGGCTGGGTAAAAGTCCCATTCCTCCAGGAGGATTCGGCCTGTGTTAAAAACACAAGGACTTTGGTCATGGAGGAATGCAGAGTGTGGCCGGGAAGGGTGACCCTGGCTGGGTAAAAGTCCCATTCCTCCAGAAGGATTCGGCCTGTGTTAAAAACACAAGGACTTTGGTCATGGAGGAATACAGAGTGTAGCCGGGAAGGGTGACCCTGGCTGGGTAAAAGTCCCATTCCTCCAGAAGGATTTGGCCTGTCAGAAAAACACAAGGACTTTGGTCATGGAGGAATACAGAGTGTAGCCGGGAAGGGTGACCCTGGCTGGGTAAAAGTCCCATTCCTCCAGGAGGATTTGGCCTGTCAGAAAAACACAAGGACTTTGGTCATGGAGGAATGCAGAGTTTGGCCAGGAAGGGTGACCCTGGCTGGGTAAAAGTCCCATTCCTCCAGAAGGATTCGGCCTGTGTTAAAAACCCAAGGACTTTGGTCATGGAGGAATGCAGAGTTTGGCCAGGAAGGGTGACCCTGGCTGGGTAAAAGTCCCATTCCTCCAGGAGGATTTGGCCTGTGTTAAAAACCCAAGGACTTTGGTCATGGAGGAATACAGAGTGTGGCCAGGAAAGGTGCACCTGGCTGGGTAAAAGTCCCATTCCTCCAGAAGGATTTGGCCTGTCAGAAAAACACAAGGACTTTGGTCATGGAGGAATGCAGAGTGTGGCCGGGAAGGGTGACCCTGGCTGGGTAAAAGTCCCATTCCTCCAGGAGGATTTGGCCTGTGTTAAAAACCCAAGGACTTTGGTCATGGAGGAATACAGAGTGTGGCCGGGAAGGGTGACCCTGGCCGGGTAAAAGTCCCATTCCTCCAGAAGGATTCGGCCTGTGTTAAAAACCCAAGGACTTTGGTCATGGAGGAATGCAGAGTGTGGCCGGGAAGGGTGACCCTGGCCGGGTAAAAGTCCCATTCCTCCAGAAGGATTCGGCCTGTGTTAAAAACCCAAGGACTTTGGTCATGGAGGAATGCAGAGTTTGGCCGGGAAGGGTGACCCTGGCTGGGTAAAAGTCCCATTCCTCCAGGAGGATTTGGCCTGTGTTAAAAACCCAAGGACTTTGGTCATGGAGGAATACAGAGTGTGGCCAGGAAAGGTGCACCTGGCTGGGTAAAAGTCCCATTCCTCCAGAAGGATTTGGCCTGTCAGAAAAACACAAGGACTTTGGTCATGGAGGAATGCAGAGTTTGGCCGGGAAGGGTGACCCTGGCTGGGTAAAAGTCCCATTCCTCCAGAAGGATTTGGCCTGTCAGAAAAACACAAGGACTTTGGTCATGGAGGAATGCAGAGTTTGGCCGGGAAGGGTGACCCTGGCTGGGTAAAAGTCCCATTCCTCCAGAAGGATTTGGCCTGTCAGAAAAACACAAGGACTTTGGTCATGGAGGAATGCAGAGTGTGGCCGGGAAGGGTGACCCTGGCTGGGTAAAAGTCCCATTCCTCCAGGAGGATTTGGCCTGTGTTAAAAACCCAAGGACTTTGGTCATGGAGGAATACAGAGTGTGGCCGGGAAGGGTGACCCTGGCCGGGTAAAAGTCCCATTCCTCCAGAAGGATTCGGCCTGTGTTAAAAACCCAAGGACTTTGGTCATGGAGGAATGCAGAGTTTGGCCGGGAAGGGTGACCCTGGCTGGGTAAAAGTCCCATTCCTCCAGAAGGATTTGGCCTGTCAGAAAAACACAAGGACTTTGGTCATGGAGGAATGCAGAGTGTGGCCGGGAAGGGTGACCCTGGCTGGGTAAAAGTCCCATTCCTCCAGGAGGATTTGGCCTGTCAGAAAAACACAAGGACTTTGGTCATGGAAGAATGCAGAGTGTGGCCAGGAAAGGTGCACCTGGCTGGGTAAAAGTCCCATTCCTCCAGGAGGATTCGGCCTGTGTTAAAAACACAAGGACTTTGGTCATGGAGGAATGCAGAGTGTGGCCGGGAAGGGTGACCCTGGCTGGGTAAAAGTCCCATTCCTCCAGAAGGATTCGGCCTGTGTTAAAAACACAAGGACTTTGGTCATGGAGGAATACAGAGTGTAGCCGGGAAGGGTGACCCTGGCTGGGTAAAAGTCCCATTCCTCCAGAAGGATTTGGCCTGTCAGAAAAACACAAGGACTTTGGTCATGGAGGAATGCAGAGTTTGGCCGGGAAGGGTGACCCTGGCTGGGTAAAAGTCCCATTCCTCCAGGAGGATTTGGCCTGTCAGAAAAACACAAGGACTTTGGTCATGGAGGAATGCAGAGTGTGGCCGGGAAGGGTGACCCTGGCTGGGTAAAAGTCCCATTCCTCCAGGAGGATTTGGCCTGTGTTAAAAACCCAAGGACTTTGGTCATGGAGGAATACAGAGTGTGGCCGGGAAGGGTGACCCTGGCCGGGTAAAAGTCCCATTCCTCCAGAAGGATTCGGCCTGTGTTAAAAACCCAAGGACTTTGGTCATGGAGGAATGCAGAGTTTGGCCGGGAAGGGTGACCCTGGCTGGGTAAAAGTCCCATTCCTCCAGAAGGATTTGGCCTGTCAGAAAAACACAAGGACTTTGGTCATGGAGGAATGCAGAGTGTGGCCGGGAAGGGTGACCCTGGCTGGGTAAAAGTCCCATTCCTCCAGGAGGATTTGGCCTGTCAGAAAAACACAAGGACTTTGGTCATGGAAGAATGCAGAGTGTGGCCAGGAAAGGTGCACCTGGCTGGGTAAAAGTCCCATTCCTCCAGGAGGATTCGGCCTGTGTTAAAAACACAAGGACTTTGGTCATGGAGGAATGCAGAGTGTGGCCGGGAAGGGTGACCCTGGCTGGGTAAAAGTCCCATTCCTCCAGAAGGATTCGGCCTGTGTTAAAAACACAAGGACTTTGGTCATGGAGGAATACAGAGTGTAGCCGGGAAGGGTGACCCTGGCTGGGTAAAAGTCCCATTCCTCCAGAAGGATTTGGCCTGTCAGAAAAACACAAGGACTTTGGTCATGGAGGAATACAGAGTGTAGCCGGGAAGGGTGACCCTGGCTGGGTAAAAGTCCCATTCCTCCAGGAGGATTTGGCCTGTCAGAAAAACACAAGGACTTTGGTCATGGAGGAATGCAGAGTGTGGCCAGGAAAGGTGCACCTGGCTGGGTAAAAGTCCCATTCCTCCAGGAGGATTTGGCCTGTCAGAAAAACACAAGGACTTTGGTCATGGAGGAATGCAGAGTTTGGCCAGGAAGGGTGACCCTGGCTGGGTAAAAGTCCCATTCCTCCAGAAGGATTCGGCCTGTGTTAAAAACCCAAGGACTTTGGTCATGGAGGAATGCAGAGTGTAGCCGGGAAGGGTGACCCTGGCTGGGTAAAAGTCCCATTCCTCCAGGAGGATTTGGCCTGTGTTAAAAACACAAGGACTTTGGTCATGGAGGAATACAGAGTGTGGCCAGGAAAGGTGCACCTGGCTGGGTAAAAGTCCCATTCCTCCAGAAGGATTTGGCCTGTCAGAAAAACACAAGGACTTTGGTCATGGAGGAATGCAGAGTGTGGCCGGGAAGGGTGACCCTGGCTGGGTAAAAGTCCCATTCCTCCAGAAGGATTCGGCCTGTGTTAAAAACACAAGGACTTTGGTCATGGAGGAATACAGAGTGTAGCCGGGAAGGGTGACCCTGGCTGGGTAAAAGTCCCATTCCTCCAGAAGGATTTGGCCTGTCAGAAAAACACAAGGACTTTGGTCATGGAGGAATACAGAGTGTAGCCGGGAAGGGTGACCCTGGCTGGGTAAAAGTCCCATTCCTCCAGGAGGATTTGGCCTGTCAGAAAAACACAAGGACTTTGGTCATGGAAGAATGCAGAGCGTGCCCGATGAGAGTGCCCCTGGCCGGGTAAAAGTCCCATTCCTCCAGGAGGCTTCAGCCTGAAGCTGAGCTCCAGGCAGGACCCGGCGCCCCATCCCTCCCCGGGCACCGCCACTTAAGCCCGGGGACATTGATGAAGCACAACCGGTCTGGTCCTGGAGAACCAGACCCCTGGGATAACTGGGGACTTAGAAGAATTTCTGAAAAACTTTTGAAAAAACGACTAAGTCCCCAGTTATACCAGGGGTCCCCATAGGAATTGGTTATATGAGGGGTTTGTGAAAAATTTTCTAAGTCCCTGGGTTTCCCAGGGGTCTGAGTGAAAAATTTTCTAAGTCCCTGGGTTTCCCAGGGGTCTGAGTGAAAAATTTTCTAAGTCCCTGGGTTTCCCAGGGGTCTGAGTGAAAAATTTTCTAAGTCCCTGGGTTTCCCAGGGGTCAATGAAATTTCGGAGTTATCCCAGGGGTCGGCGAAATTTCGGAGTTATCCCAGGGGTCCAGCTACTCAGCGGGTCGGGATTAAGGGCTGAGTCCGTGTAGGGGGGCTTAAGTGGCGGTGCCCCGGTTCGGATGGGGCGCTGGGTACCTGGGGCTTCGATCCCCGGAGTTTGGTGGTTCTGGGGCCCAGGGAGGGAGCACTGCAGGCCGGGCAGTGGGTGGCGCTGTTCCCCCCCGGGACATTTTGGTGAATATCTCCCCGGCCCTTGGGGCTAGGAAGCTGGGGGAGGGCTCGTTGGATAGGTCCCGGGGCCACCGGGAAGGCTGTGTAGGGTTGGCCGGGCTGGGTCGCTAGGGGGCCCCGGTAGGCCCCGGGGAATGTCCCCCGGGCATTTCTGGGTGTATCTCCCCGGCCCTTGGGGCTAGGAAGCTGCGGGAGGGCTCGTTGGATAGGTCCCGGGGCCCCGGGGAAGGCTGAATCGGTTTCCCGGGGCTGGGTCGCTCGGAGGCGGGGTGAGAGCCGGAGAAAGGTCCGGGCATTTCTGGGTGTATCTCCCCGGCCCTTGGGGCTAGGAAGCTGGGGGAGGGCTCGTTGGATAGGTCCCGGGCTCACCGGGAAGGCTCTGTAGGGTTGGCGGGGCTGGGTCGCTAGGGGGCCCCGGTAGGCGCCGGGGAATGTCCCCCGGGCATTTCTGGGTGTATCTCCCCGGCCCTTAGGGCTAGGAAGCTGGGGGAGGGCTCGTTGGATAGGTCCCGGGGCCACCGGGAAGGCTGTGTAGGGTTGGCCGGGCTGGGTCGCTAGGGGGCCCCGGTAGGCCCCGGGGAATGTCCCCCGGGCATTTCTGGGTGTATCTCCCCGGCCCTTGGGGCTAGGAAGCTGCGGGAGGGCTCGTTGGATAGGTCCCGGGGCCCCGGGGAAGGCTGAATCGGTTTCCCGGGGCTGGGTCGCTCGGAGGCGGGGTGAGAGCCGGAGAAAGGTCCGGGCATTTCTGGGTGTATCTCCCCGGCCCTTGGGGCTAGGAAGCTGGGGGAGGGCTCGTTGGATAGGTCCCGGGCTCACCGGGAAGGCTCTGTAGGGTTGGCGGGGCTGGGTCGCTAGGGGGCCCCGGTAGGCGCCGGGGAATGTCCCCCGGGCATTTCTGGGTGTATCTCCCCGGCCCTTGGGGCTAGGAAGCTGGGGGAGGGCTCGTTGGATAGGTCCCGGGGCCCCGGGGAAGGCTGAATCGGTTTCCCGGGGCTGGGTCGCTCGGAGGCGGGGTGAGAGCCGGAGAAAGGTCCGGGCATTTCTGGGTGTATCTCCCCGGCCCTTGGGGCTAGGAAGCTGGGGGAGGGCTCGTTGGATAGGTCCCGGGCTCACCGGGAAGGCTCTGTAGGGTTGGCGGGGCTGGGTCGCTAGGGGGCCCCGGTAGGCGCCGGGGAATGTCCCCCGGGCATTTCTGGGTGTATCTCCCCGGCCCTTAGGGCTAGGAAGCTGGGGGAGGGCTCGTTGGATAGGTCCCGGGGCCACCGGGAAGGCTGTGTAGGGTTGGCCGGGCTGGGTCGCTAGGGGGCCCCGGTAGGCCCCGGGGAATGTCCCCCGGGCATTTCTGGGTGTATCTCCCCGGCCCTTGGGGCTAGGAAGCTGGGGGAGGGCTCGTTGGATAGGTCCCGGGGCCCCGGGGAAGGCTGAATCGGTTTCCCGGGGCTGGGTCGCTCGGAGGCGGGGTGAGAGCCGGAGAAAGGTCCGGGCATTTCTGGGTGTATCTCCCCGGCCCTTGGGGCTAGGAAGCTGGGGGAGGGCTCGTTGGATAGGTCCCGGGCTCACCGGGAAGGCTCTGTAGGGTTGGCGGGGCTGGGTCGCTAGGGGGCCCCGGTAGGCGCCGGGGAATGTCCCCCGGGCATTTCTGGGTGTATCTCCCCGGCCCTTAGGGCTAGGAAGCTGGGGGAGGGCTCGTTGGATAGGTCCCGGGGCCCCGGGGAAGGATGAGTCGGTTTCCCCAGGCTGGGTCACTCGGAGGCGGGGTGAGAGCCGGAGAAAGGTCCGGGCATTTCGGTGAATATCTCCCCGGCCCTTGGGGCTAGGAAGCTGGGGGAGGGCTCGTTGGATAGGTCCCGGGGCCCCGGGGAAGGGTGTGTAGGGTTGGCGGGGCTGGGGCCGGAGAGAGTCCCCTAGCCCCAGCCTAACCATAACCCTGTGAGCCCTAAGACTGTGTGACCCTAAGATGTCAAAGTCCCATGAGCCCGGAGCCCCAGCGGGTATTGGTGGGTAGTGTGGCCGACTTAGGGGTGCCTGGGGCCGGGCAGAGTCCCAGAGCGCAGCCCGGGAGCCCTAAGCCTGTATAACCCTAAGACGGGTAGCCCTAAGACAGTATGACCCTAAAATGTTCAAAGTCCCATGAGCAGGTGTTGGTGGGTAGTGTGGCCGACTTAGGGGTGCCTGGGGCCGGGCAGAGTCCCAGAGCGCAGCCCGGGAGCCCTAAGCCTGTATAACCCTAAGACGGGTAGCCCTAAGCCAGTATGACCCTAAAATGTTCAAAGTCCCATGAGCGGGTGTTGGTGGATAGTGTGGCCGACTTAGGGGTGCCTGGGGCCGGGCAGAGTCCCAGAGCGCCAGCCGGTGTCTGCCCGGGAGCCCTAAGACTGTATAACCCTAAAATGGTCAAAGTCCCATGAGCCCGGAGCCCCAGCGGGTGTTGGTGGGTAGTGTGGCCGACCTGGGGGTGCCTTGGGCCGGGGAGAGTCGAATTCCTCCAGGTGGGTTCAGCCAGCATGTATACAAGTCAAGTGGTAAATTTCCAAAGTCCACACAGGCTAAGACCACGGGTCCAGCCACCATATCTCCCCGGCCCTTGGGGCTAGGAAGCTGGGGGAGGGCTCGTTGGATTCGTCTGGGCGAGCCCTACGAGGCTATCCTAGGGTTCCCGGGTGTGGGGGGCTTCGGCCGGCCGGTAGGGGGCGTGAAAGGACCCGGTGTCGGGGCTCCCGGGCCTTATCGGGCGTATCTCCCCGGGGGTTAGGGTTAGGGGGCTGGGCGAGGGCTCGTCGGATCGGGCCGGACGAGGCCTACGACCCTGGCTTGGTCCCCCGGGTGTGGGTCGCTCGGGGGCCGGGTGAGAGCCGGCCAAAGTTTCGGGGCTGATCGGGCATATCTCCGCGGGCGTTGGGGCTAGAGGGTCGGGGCAGGGCCCATCGGAAGCGTCGGGCGGAGGAGGGTTAGTGGGTCTGGGTGCCCCGGATGTGGGTCGTTCCGGGCGGGCGTAAGCGGCCCGAATGTCCGCGGGGCTGCTCCTGGGCAACTCCCCAGCCCCGGGGGCTAGAGGGTCGGGGAGGGTCGGCTTTGACTCTGGTCGTGAGCCTGGGACAGGCTGTCTAGGTGGCCTGGGCGTGGGGTGCCCGGCGGGTCGTGGGCGCGCACCGGGCCCGAGCTCGCCAAAGTCCCTAGGGTTTGCGGGTGTCCCAGGCCCGGGCCGATGGGTCCCCGGGTTCGGGGCCTGGCCCAGGGCGTGGGGCCCGACTCCCCCTCGGTGTACTGTGACCCCCAGGCCGGAGGGTTAAGGTTAGGGTACGGGGGGGCAGTTAGAGTAAAGTGTACCGAAGACGGGGAGGGTTCGAGTGCCATATCTCCCCGGGGGTTAGGGCTAGGGGGCTGGGGGAGGGCTCGTCGGATCGGGCCAGAGGAGCCCTACGATCCAGGCTTGGTCCCCCGGGTGTGGGTCGCTCGGGGCCCGGGTGAGAGCCGGCCAAAGCCCCGGGCCTGATCGGCTATATCTCCGCGGCCGTTAGGGCTAGGGAGCTGGGGGAGGGCTCGTTGGATTCGTCCCGGGCCTGCCTAAGAGGCTGGCTAGCGGGGCAGAGTCCCATACCCCCGGGCGGCTCGGGACTGTGCATGCCCGGGGAGCCCCGAGACAGTATGACCCTAAAATGTTCAAAGTCCCATGAGGCCGGAGCCCCAGCGGGTGTGGGTGACTAGTGTGGCCGCCCTAGGGGTGCCTGGGGCCGGGCAGAGTCCCAGAGCCCAGCCCGGGAGCCCTAAGCCTGTGAGCCCTAAGCCTGTGAGCCCTAAGCCTGTACAACCCTAAAATGTTCAAAGTCCCATGAGGCCGGAGCCCCAGCGGGTGTGGGTGACTAGTGTGGCCGCCCTAGGGGTGCCTGGGGCCGGGCAGAGTCCCAGAGCCCAGCCCGGGAGCCCTAAGCCTGTGAGCCCTAAGCCTGTGAGCCCTAAGCCTGTGAGCCCTAAGCCTGTATAACCCTAAGACTGTGAGCCCTAAGCCTGTGTAACCCTAAAATGTTCAAAGTCCAGAGAGGCTAAACTCCAGGGGGGTGAGCTGGGTTAGCTCCCCGGGCTTCAGTGTCCTAAAGCTGGGGGAGGGCTCCACGGAGGCCTCGGTGAAAAGACCCTAGGTTTTTACCATTAAGGGATTTTAACTGACATGCTGGGTCCATTCCCATTGAAATATCGAGAATCTGGGTCCCATAGACTTAGCTCCAGGCAGGAGGGAGAGTGCCTCTGGCCGGGTAAAAGTGCCATTCCTCCCAGAGGATTCGGCCTGTGCCCATAGTGCAGGGAGCCCCAGGGGCCTAGGGGGCCTCGGAATAAAAAGTCCCCCCGATTTCGACTCCGATCTGCGGGATGGGACTGCAGGGGACCCCCGCTTACCCTCCGGGACTCTGGGCCCCCGGGGCCCCTCGACCCAAAGTTGCTCCTAGCGGGAAAGCGATACCATTTCCCGGGCCTAGGGCTCACGCCGAGTCGGGCTATGGTGGTCCCGGGGCCCTGGGGGGCCCCTGGACAGAACTAGCCCGGGGAAGGTGCTAGAGCCACGGGCTTCGGGATCCTGGGTCCCCCGGGCCCTGGGAGTTTGCCTGCCGAGTTTGGAGCCGCTACTCCCAACTTTGCGTTTAAAGGGCCCGATATGGACAGGTTGGGTGACTTTGAATTGCACTTATGCGAAGGTGGGTCAGGACCCTATTTCCCGCGGGTACGTGCTACCGGGAAAGCGACACCATTTCCCGGGTCTGGGGCTCACGCAGAGTCGGTCCCTGGTGGTCCCGGGTCCCTAGGGGGCCCCTGGACGGAACTAGCCCGGGGAAGGTGCTACGGACACGGGCTTCGGGATCCTGGGTCCCCCGGGCCCTGGGAGTTTGCCTGCCGAGTTTGGAGCCGCTACTCCCAACTTTGGGGAAGTTGTGATTTTTTTACCCGTTAGGGACCAACATTGACATGTTGGGTCTTTACTAATGCTATATCGAGAACCTGTTCCCGATCGAGCGCCGAGGCCCCTGGGGGCCCATGACAAAAATGCTCCTGCGGGGGTTATGATATGTTTTCCCGGGTGTGGGGCTCATGGCGAGTCGGGCTGCGGTGGTCCCGGGCTCGGGAGTGCCCCGGGAAGGGAACTGGCCCGGGAGAGGCCTGAGGTCGCGGCCCCTGTCTGCCACGGCCCCCGGGCACCCCCTGCTCGAGTTTGGGGAAGATCCGAGGTGTCCAAATACTTTTGACCCGGGCGGGGTCGGGGGACCGAGGGTGCCCGGGAAGGGTGCCCCTGGCTGGGTAAAAGTCCCATTCCTCCAGGAGGATTTGGCCTGTGAGAAAAAAAATGATAATAATGAAAAAAAATCCCAAGGACTTTGGTCATGGAGGAATGCAGAGTGTGCCCGACGAGAGTGCCCCTGGCCGGGTAAAAGTCCCATTCCTCCAGGAGGATTCGGCCTGTGCCCATAGTGAAAATATTTCAAAGTCCAGAGAGGCTAAGTTCCAGCGGGGTGAGCTGGCTTACCTCCCCGGGCTACAGTGACCTAAAGCTGGGGAAGGGATGATGAACACACTGGGCCTGGGGAAAAAGTTTTGATGGTTAGTGAATTTTATTGACATACTGTCATTTAGACGTTGGGTCCTCAAATCTAGGTCTAGGGCCCCCTTTAATTTGGAGGAGTACTGCAATTTTAGCTACTTTTGCTAGGAAGGTCGTAGAAAGCTGATTTTTTTTGCTAAAATCATGAAAAAATTCAGGGAACTCGAATCTGGGGCCCATAGATTTTTAGGGGACTGGGAAAGGGGAGAACCGGGACCCATCTCCGGCCAGGAGGGGTCAAAAATTCCCCGGACCCCAGCTCCGAGCTCAGGGGAATTTTAGAAGGCTTCTGACACCCTAAGCCCAACATCTCAATATTTAGTCCCTAACGTCCCTAATTAGGGTTAGGGTTAGGGTTAGGGTTAGGGTTAGGGTAAAGTAAAATAATCCACTGCCCCGGGAAGGACCCGGAACCAGCGTTGTGCACGGGCCAGCCACTCAGGCCTCATTTTCAGCCTTCTCCACTATGACGGTCGACCAGTGTCACCTGTTTAGAGTTTAAGAGCTAAAGACTCCGCTTTTAGCTAAGCTGTTGTAAAGACCCTCCATGAGCCGAGATACCCGCTTAAGGGTTAAAATTAAAATCAGGGCCTGGGGGTTGAGGTTCGGGGTCATTTCTAGTTAAAGTCACGCCATTATACACAAAGGCTGAAGTGTTTTGAGCTAAGTAAAGTTACAGTAAATGCCTGTGGCTTTAAGGTCAAACATAGGCACCGAGTAAGGTGAGGGTTTTGGAAAAGGGGTAAGGTTGAAGACATTAAGGGTAACGGTCCCGGGACAGGGTCCAAGGCAAGGAACTTTGGGGATAGGATGGGTATGGGGATAGGTTGGGAAGACTCGGTTCCCTGCAGACCTGGAACCTAAAGTTAAAAGTCCGAGGTCAACTAGGTTTACGGTTAATGTTTAGACTTTAAACATTGTATTTGAAACTAATAGGGTTCTAAGAGTTAGGATTAAAACTGACGGTTATGTTCTGAGTTTAAGGTTTAGGCGTAGGGTTCAAAACTGACGGTTATGTTTTAGGTTTGAAGTTTAGGATTAGGATTCTAAATAAGCGGCTGAAGACACTGACGGTTATATTTTGGGTTCAGGTATGAGAGACGCACTAAATCCTTTTTAAGGTTAAAGGTGTGAGCTAAGATTAAGGTACCCTTTAACCCAACGACATCCTAAATTGTGAGACACGTCATCAGTAGTAAACCATAGAGTCACAGGGTGTTTCGGCCTTTTATTACTAGACACCCTCTTCTATGGCGGCCGGCCGTAGGTCGATCAGTCCTAGGCCCGTGTCTCATAACCAATTGAATAAGTAATTTATGTTTATTAATTTATTGATTTAAAATTTAAATTTTAATAAATGAACCTTTTTAAAGTCCTATTTATAATACTGGTGTAATTAAAGAATATAGAACTAAGGTTTAATTTTATTGAAATTATCCTAATACAACCTGAACCATCATGCAATTACTTCTAAAGTATTATTTGTTTTAAATATTAATGTAAACATTAAAGATTTAAAGATTAAAATTTACTGAAATTATCCTAATACAGCCTAAACCATCTTACAATTAACCTCTTAAACATATTACACACAGTGAAGACTGGTAGATAACCATGACTCACCCTCTCTGCCAGTGGCCCTTTTGTTAACACCGCTAGGTTTCCGGAACCACTTGGGCAGAGTGTTGCACCGGGAAGTGTGTGGAGAGACCGTCTTATCTCAGTGGATGACCCCGAAATCAGATCAACAACCTTCTGCTGGAATAGCCTCCTGAGGAAAATTCTGTCAGAATGACAGTAAAAATCCCCAGCCATGTTAAACCTTAATGGAAGGCCAATCCAGGTCCTTGATCTGTATATTTTTCACACTGATGGTAGATTTTAAATTTTTATTGTGTTATTCATTTATTTGTTATTTCCATTCAGTGTGTCACAAACATCATGTTGCAAAAAACGGCACGACTCTATCTTTCTCCGTTTAGGAGTTATTTATTAAAATATACTCCAGAATTAAGTTACCCATGAGGCTCTGGGGCACAGACAATTGTGCATTGCCAATAGGGTAGAAAATTCGAATAAACGGCACGCCCCTAAGGTGAAAATTGGAGATTTTATAGTTTAAAATATCTAATAAACATCTCTAATTAAATGTTTAGGCCACAGTTGCAGCCCAAATATTTTATATCAAGGAAGATCACAGTTGCAATCACCCTCATTTACCAAATTAACAACCTTTTATCTGTTTAATAAATAAATAAATTAGATTTTATTTTGATAAAGATATTTTATGTCAAGGAAGATCACAGTTGCAATCACCCTCATTTATCAAACTTATCAACCTTTTATCTGTGTAATAAATAAATAAATAAGATTTAGTTTTTATTTTTATTTTGCTAAAAAGTCTAATGATCTACGACGCAATATACATTAAAATCCCAGATTTCAGATCGCTGCTAAAGTAAGAATATTATGTTTTTAAATTAAAATATCTATTAACCGTCTCTAATTTGCGGTTCGGGCCAAAGTTTCAGCCCAAACTTTTTATATCAGAGTGAATTACAGTTGCCATTCACTCTCGTTTCCCTACTAAGCGATGTTTGACCTATTTTGTAAATAAATTACATCAAGTATTAAGATTATACAAAGGCCTAATAACCTACGACGCATGTTTAATCACTCGTGCCTGAGCTTTAACGCTCTGAGTGGGACAGATTGGACCAGCAGACGCCTATTTAGGGGTCCCGGAAGGCCGACGGGGATCAGTTAAGGATGCCCCAGGACAGCATTGGGCGACAGGTTGAGGCACGCAACCAGAGCCTAAGCTAACAGATTGCCTATCGGCTCGGGGTGGACTGAACCTCCGAGGATGGCATGAGATCGCGGGTCGTGTTCGGCCTACTCCTTCTGTCCGAGGGTGGCACGGACCCCTACACTAGATTCGGGCTAATCCCAAATCGTGCTCCAGACACACGCCCACTGAACCTTGACACCGTATGCGCTTACGCCCGAGGTCTAACGTCCCATCATATCTCCCTCGCCGACGCAGTCGAGCCCGTTTTTTTCGGCCGCCCTAAACAACGGATCTCCCGTGTCTCTCGGTCCAATCATTACAGCACGTGCTCGTGAATAAGCAGCGAAACTGTTGTCCCCAGCTAATAGGGTGTCTAGGTGAGTATCTATATTAAAATGATATTATCTTCTATATAGTGAGGTTAACAATTAAGATAATGTTTTAACCTCTACTCACCAGGACATGGAGTTGGCTTCCAACAAGGTGACCGAGGGCGGCACTGGCTGGGTTAGGGTAAAGTAAAATAATCCACTGCCCCGGGAAGGACCCGGAACCAGCGTTGTGCACGGGCCAGCCACTCAGGCCTCATTTTCAGCCTTCTCCACTATGACGGTCGACCAGTGTCACCTGTTTAGAGTTTAAGAGCTAAAGACTCCGCTTTTAGCTAAGCTGTTGTAAAGACCCTCCATGAGCCGAGATACCCGCTTAAGGGTTAAAATTAAAATCAGGGCCTGGGGGTTGAGGTTCGGGGTCATTTCTAGTTAAAGTCACGCCATTATACACAAAGGCTGAAGTGTTTTGAGCTAAGTAAAGTTACAGTAAATGCCTGTGGCTTTAAGGTCAAACATAGGCACCGAGTAAGGTGAGGGTTTTGGAAAAGGGGTAAGGTTGAAGACATTAAGGGTAACGGTCCCGGGACAGGGTCCAAGGCAAGGAACTTTGGGGATAGGATGGGTATGGGGATAGGTTGGGAAGACTCGGTTCCCTGCAGACCTGGAACCTAAAGTTAAAAGTCCGAGGTCAACTAGGTTTACGGTTAATGTTTAGACTTTAAACATTGTATTTGAAACTAATAGGGTTCTAAGAGTTAGGATTAAAACTGACGGTTATGTTCTGAGTTTAAGGTTTAGGCGTAGGGTTCAAAACTGACGGTTATGTTTTAGGTTTGAAGTTTAGGATTAGGATTCTAAATAAGCGGCTGAAGACACTGACGGTTATATTTTGGGTTCAGGTATGAGAGACGCACTAAATCCTTTTTAAGGTTAAAGGTGTGAGCTAAGATTAAGGTACCCTTTAACCCAACGACATCCTAAATTGTGAGACACGTCATCAGTAGTAAACCATAGAGTCACAGGGTGTTTCGGCCTTTTATTACTAGACACCCTCTTCTATGGCGGCCGGCCGTAGGTCGATCAGTCCTAGGCCCGTGTCTCATAACCAATTGAATAAGTAATTTATGTTTATTAATTTATTGATTTAAAATTTAAATTTTAATAAATGAACCTTTTTAAAGTCCTATTTATAATACTGGTGTAATTAAAGAATATAGAACTAAGGTTTAATTTTATTGAAATTATCCTAATACAACCTGAACCATCATGCAATTACTTCTAAAGTATTATTTGTTTTAAATATTAATGTAAACATTAAAGATTTAAAGATTAAAATTTACTGAAATTATCCTAATACAGCCTAAACCATCTTACAATTAACCTCTTAAACATATTACACACAGTGAAGACTGGTAGATAACCATGACTCACCCTCTCTGCCAGTGGCCCTTTTGTTAACACCGCTAGGTTTCCGGAACCACTTGGGCAGAGTGTTGCACCGGGAAGTGTGTGGAGAGACCGTCTTATCTCAGTGGATGACCCCGAAATCAGATCAACAACCTTCTGCTGGAATAGCCTCCTGAGGAAAATTCTGTCAGAATGACAGTAAAAATCCCCAGCCATGTTAAACCTTAATGGAAGGCCAATCCAGGTCCTTGATCTGTATATTTTTCACACTGATGGTAGATTTTAAATTTTTATTGTGTTATTCATTTATTTGTTATTTCCATTCAGTGTGTCACAAACATCATGTTGCAAAAAACGGCACGACTCTATCTTTCTCCGTTTAGGAGTTATTTATTAAAATATACTCCAGAATTAAGTTACCCATGAGGCTCTGGGGCACAGACAATTGTGCATTGCCAATAGGGTAGAAAATTCGAATAAACGGCACGCCCCTAAGGTGAAAATTGGAGATTTTATAGTTTAAAATATCTAATAAACATCTCTAATTAAATGTTTAGGCCACAGTTGCAGCCCAAATATTTTATATCAAGGAAGATCACAGTTGCAATCACCCTCATTTACCAAATTAACAACCTTTTATCTGTTTAATAAATAAATAAATTAGATTTTATTTTGATAAAGATATTTTATGTCAAGGAAGATCACAGTTGCAATCACCCTCATTTATCAAACTTATCAACCTTTTATCTGTGTAATAAATAAATAAATAAGATTTAGTTTTTATTTTTATTTTGCTAAAAAGTCTAATGATCTACGACGCAATATACATTAAAATCCCAGATTTCAGATCGCTGCTAAAGTAAGAATATTATGTTTTTAAATTAAAATATCTATTAACCGTCTCTAATTTGCGGTTCGGGCCAAAGTTTCAGCCCAAACTTTTTATATCAGAGTGAATTACAGTTGCCATTCACTCTCGTTTCCCTACTAAGCGATGTTTGACCTATTTTGTAAATAAATTACATCAAGTATTAAGATTATACAAAGGCCTAATAACCTACGACGCATGTTTAATCACTCGTGCCTGAGCTTTAACGCTCTGAGTGGGACAGATTGGACCAGCAGACGCCTATTTAGGGGTCCCGGAAGGCCGACGGGGATCAGTTAAGGATGCCCCAGGACAGCATTGGGCGACAGGTTGAGGCACGCAACCAGAGCCTAAGCTAACAGATTGCCTATCGGCTCGGGGTGGACTGAACCTCCGAGGATGGCATGAGATCGCGGGTCGTGTTCGGCCTACTCCTTCTGTCCGAGGGTGGCACGGACCCCTACACTAGATTCGGGCTAATCCCAAATCGTGCTCCAGACACACGCCCACTGAACCTTGACACCGTATGCGCTTACGCCCGAGGTCTAACGTCCCATCATATCTCCCTCGCCGACGCAGTCGAGCCCGTTTTTTTCGGCCGCCCTAAACAACGGATCTCCCGTGTCTCTCGGTCCAATCATTACAGCACGTGCTCGTGAATAAGCAGCGAAACTGTTGTCCCCAGCTAATAGGGTGTCTAGGTGAGTATCTATATTAAAATGATATTATCTTCTATATAGTGAGGTTAACAATTAAGATAATGTTTTAACCTCTACTCACCAGGACATGGAGTTGGCTTCCAACAAGGTGACCGAGGGCGGCACTGGCTGGGTTAGGGTAAAGTAAAATAATCCACTGCCCCGGGAAGGACCCGGAACCAGCGTTGTGCACGGGCCAGCCACTCAGGCCTCATTTTCAGCCTTCTCCACTATGACGGTCGACCAGTGTCACCTGTTTAGAGTTTAAGAGCTAAAGACTCCGCTTTTAGCTAAGCTGTTGTAAAGACCCTCCATGAGCCGAGATACCCGCTTAAGGGTTAAAATTAAAATCAGGGCCTGGGGGTTGAGGTTCGGGGTCATTTCTAGTTAAAGTCACGCCATTATACACAAAGGCTGAAGTGTTTTGAGCTAAGTAAAGTTACAGTAAATGCCTGTGGCTTTAAGGTCAAACATAGGCACCGAGTAAGGTGAGGGTTTTGGAAAAGGGGTAAGGTTGAAGACATTAAGGGTAACGGTCCCGGGACAGGGTCCAAGGCAAGGAACTTTGGGGATAGGATGGGTATGGGGATAGGTTGGGAAGACTCGGTTCCCTGCAGACCTGGAACCTAAAGTTAAAAGTCCGAGGTCAACTAGGTTTACGGTTAATGTTTAGACTTTAAACATTGTATTTGAAACTAATAGGGTTCTAAGAGTTAGGATTAAAACTGACGGTTATGTTCTGAGTTTAAGGTTTAGGCGTAGGGTTCAAAACTGACGGTTATGTTTTAGGTTTGAAGTTTAGGATTAGGATTCTAAATAAGCGGCTGAAGACACTGACGGTTATATTTTGGGTTCAGGTATGAGAGACGCACTAAATCCTTTTTAAGGTTAAAGGTGTGAGCTAAGATTAAGGTACCCTTTAACCCAACGACATCCTAAATTGTGAGACACGTCATCAGTAGTAAACCATAGAGTCACAGGGTGTTTCGGCCTTTTATTACTAGACACCCTCTTCTATGGCGGCCGGCCGTAGGTCGATCAGTCCTAGGCCCGTGTCTCATAACCAATTGAATAAGTAATTTATGTTTATTAATTTATTGATTTAAAATTTAAATTTTAATAAATGAACCTTTTTAAAGTCCTATTTATAATACTGGTGTAATTAAAGAATATAGAACTAAGGTTTAATTTTATTGAAATTATCCTAATACAACCTGAACCATCATGCAATTACTTCTAAAGTATTATTTGTTTTAAATATTAATGTAAACATTAAAGATTTAAAGATTAAAATTTACTGAAATTATCCTAATACAGCCTAAACCATCTTACAATTAACCTCTTAAACATATTACACACAGTGAAGACTGGTAGATAACCATGACTCACCCTCTCTGCCAGTGGCCCTTTTGTTAACACCGCTAGGTTTCCGGAACCACTTGGGCAGAGTGTTGCACCGGGAAGTGTGTGGAGAGACCGTCTTATCTCAGTGGATGACCCCGAAATCAGATCAACAACCTTCTGCTGGAATAGCCTCCTGAGGAAAATTCTGTCAGAATGACAGTAAAAATCCCCAGCCATGTTAAACCTTAATGGAAGGCCAATCCAGGTCCTTGATCTGTATATTTTTCACACTGATGGTAGATTTTAAATTTTTATTGTGTTATTCATTTATTTGTTATTTCCATTCAGTGTGTCACAAACATCATGTTGCAAAAAACGGCACGACTCTATCTTTCTCCGTTTAGGAGTTATTTATTAAAATATACTCCAGAATTAAGTTACCCATGAGGCTCTGGGGCACAGACAATTGTGCATTGCCAATAGGGTAGAAAATTCGAATAAACGGCACGCCCCTAAGGTGAAAATTGGAGATTTTATAGTTTAAAATATCTAATAAACATCTCTAATTAAATGTTTAGGCCACAGTTGCAGCCCAAATATTTTATATCAAGGAAGATCACAGTTGCAATCACCCTCATTTACCAAATTAACAACCTTTTATCTGTTTAATAAATAAATAAATTAGATTTTATTTTGATAAAGATATTTTATGTCAAGGAAGATCACAGTTGCAATCACCCTCATTTATCAAACTTATCAACCTTTTATCTGTGTAATAAATAAATAAATAAGATTTAGTTTTTATTTTTATTTTGCTAAAAAGTCTAATGATCTACGACGCAATATACATTAAAATCCCAGATTTCAGATCGCTGCTAAAGTAAGAATATTATGTTTTTAAATTAAAATATCTATTAACCGTCTCTAATTTGCGGTTCGGGCCAAAGTTTCAGCCCAAACTTTTTATATCAGAGTGAATTACAGTTGCCATTCACTCTCGTTTCCCTACTAAGCGATGTTTGACCTATTTTGTAAATAAATTACATCAAGTATTAAGATTATACAAAGGCCTAATAACCTACGACGCATGTTTAATCACTCGTGCCTGAGCTTTAACGCTCTGAGTGGGACAGATTGGACCAGCAGACGCCTATTTAGGGGTCCCGGAAGGCCGACGGGGATCAGTTAAGGATGCCCCAGGACAGCATTGGGCGACAGGTTGAGGCACGCAACCAGAGCCTAAGCTAACAGATTGCCTATCGGCTCGGGGTGGACTGAACCTCCGAGGATGGCATGAGATCGCGGGTCGTGTTCGGCCTACTCCTTCTGTCCGAGGGTGGCACGGACCCCTACACTAGATTCGGGCTAATCCCAAATCGTGCTCCAGACACACGCCCACTGAACCTTGACACCGTATGCGCTTACGCCCGAGGTCTAACGTCCCATCATATCTCCCTCGCCGACGCAGTCGAGCCCGTTTTTTTCGGCCGCCCTAAACAACGGATCTCCCGTGTCTCTCGGTCCAATCATTACAGCACGTGCTCGTGAATAAGCAGCGAAACTGTTGTCCCCAGCTAATAGGGTGTCTAGGTGAGTATCTATATTAAAATGATATTATCTTCTATATAGTGAGGTTAACAATTAAGATAATGTTTTAACCTCTACTCACCAGGACATGGAGTTGGCTTCCAACAAGGTGACCGAGGGCGGCACTGGCTGGGTTAGGGTAAAGTAAAATAATCCACTGCCCCGGGAAGGACCCGGAACCAGCGTTGTGCACGGGCCAGCCACTCAGGCCTCATTTTCAGCCTTCTCCACTATGACGGTCGACCAGTGTCACCTGTTTAGAGTTTAAGAGCTAAAGACTCCGCTTTTAGCTAAGCTGTTGTAAAGACCCTCCATGAGCCGAGATACCCGCTTAAGGGTTAAAATTAAAATCAGGGCCTGGGGGTTGAGGTTCGGGGTCATTTCTAGTTAAAGTCACGCCATTATACACAAAGGCTGAAGTGTTTTGAGCTAAGTAAAGTTACAGTAAATGCCTGTGGCTTTAAGGTCAAACATAGGCACCGAGTAAGGTGAGGGTTTTGGAAAAGGGGTAAGGTTGAAGACATTAAGGGTAACGGTCCCGGGACAGGGTCCAAGGCAAGGAACTTTGGGGATAGGATGGGTATGGGGATAGGTTGGGAAGACTCGGTTCCCTGCAGACCTGGAACCTAAAGTTAAAAGTCCGAGGTCAACTAGGTTTACGGTTAATGTTTAGACTTTAAACATTGTATTTGAAACTAATAGGGTTCTAAGAGTTAGGATTAAAACTGACGGTTATGTTCTGAGTTTAAGGTTTAGGCGTAGGGTTCAAAACTGACGGTTATGTTTTAGGTTTGAAGTTTAGGATTAGGATTCTAAATAAGCGGCTGAAGACACTGACGGTTATATTTTGGGTTCAGGTATGAGAGACGCACTAAATCCTTTTTAAGGTTAAAGGTGTGAGCTAAGATTAAGGTACCCTTTAACCCAACGACATCCTAAATTGTGAGACACGTCATCAGTAGTAAACCATAGAGTCACAGGGTGTTTCGGCCTTTTATTACTAGACACCCTCTTCTATGGCGGCCGGCCGTAGGTCGATCAGTCCTAGGCCCGTGTCTCATAACCAATTGAATAAGTAATTTATGTTTATTAATTTATTGATTTAAAATTTAAATTTTAATAAATGAACCTTTTTAAAGTCCTATTTATAATACTGGTGTAATTAAAGAATATAGAACTAAGGTTTAATTTTATTGAAATTATCCTAATACAACCTGAACCATCATGCAATTACTTCTAAAGTATTATTTGTTTTAAATATTAATGTAAACATTAAAGATTTAAAGATTAAAATTTACTGAAATTATCCTAATACAGCCTAAACCATCTTACAATTAACCTCTTAAACATATTACACACAGTGAAGACTGGTAGATAACCATGACTCACCCTCTCTGCCAGTGGCCCTTTTGTTAACACCGCTAGGTTTCCGGAACCACTTGGGCAGAGTGTTGCACCGGGAAGTGTGTGGAGAGACCGTCTTATCTCAGTGGATGACCCCGAAATCAGATCAACAACCTTCTGCTGGAATAGCCTCCTGAGGAAAATTCTGTCAGAATGACAGTAAAAATCCCCAGCCATGTTAAACCTTAATGGAAGGCCAATCCAGGTCCTTGATCTGTATATTTTTCACACTGATGGTAGATTTTAAATTTTTATTGTGTTATTCATTTATTTGTTATTTCCATTCAGTGTGTCACAAACATCATGTTGCAAAAAACGGCACGACTCTATCTTTCTCCGTTTAGGAGTTATTTATTAAAATATACTCCAGAATTAAGTTACCCATGAGGCTCTGGGGCACAGACAATTGTGCATTGCCAATAGGGTAGAAAATTCGAATAAACGGCACGCCCCTAAGGTGAAAATTGGAGATTTTATAGTTTAAAATATCTAATAAACATCTCTAATTAAATGTTTAGGCCACAGTTGCAGCCCAAATATTTTATATCAAGGAAGATCACAGTTGCAATCACCCTCATTTACCAAATTAACAACCTTTTATCTGTTTAATAAATAAATAAATTAGATTTTATTTTGATAAAGATATTTTATGTCAAGGAAGATCACAGTTGCAATCACCCTCATTTATCAAACTTATCAACCTTTTATCTGTGTAATAAATAAATAAATAAGATTTAGTTTTTATTTTTATTTTGCTAAAAAGTCTAATGATCTACGACGCAATATACATTAAAATCCCAGATTTCAGATCGCTGCTAAAGTAAGAATATTATGTTTTTAAATTAAAATATCTATTAACCGTCTCTAATTTGCGGTTCGGGCCAAAGTTTCAGCCCAAACTTTTTATATCAGAGTGAATTACAGTTGCCATTCACTCTCGTTTCCCTACTAAGCGATGTTTGACCTATTTTGTAAATAAATTACATCAAGTATTAAGATTATACAAAGGCCTAATAACCTACGACGCATGTTTAATCACTCGTGCCTGAGCTTTAACGCTCTGAGTGGGACAGATTGGACCAGCAGACGCCTATTTAGGGGTCCCGGAAGGCCGACGGGGATCAGTTAAGGATGCCCCAGGACAGCATTGGGCGACAGGTTGAGGCACGCAACCAGAGCCTAAGCTAACAGATTGCCTATCGGCTCGGGGTGGACTGAACCTCCGAGGATGGCATGAGATCGCGGGTCGTGTTCGGCCTACTCCTTCTGTCCGAGGGTGGCACGGACCCCTACACTAGATTCGGGCTAATCCCAAATCGTGCTCCAGACACACGCCCACTGAACCTTGACACCGTATGCGCTTACGCCCGAGGTCTAACGTCCCATCATATCTCCCTCGCCGACGCAGTCGAGCCCGTTTTTTTCGGCCGCCCTAAACAACGGATCTCCCGTGTCTCTCGGTCCAATCATTACAGCACGTGCTCGTGAATAAGCAGCGAAACTGTTGTCCCCAGCTAATAGGGTGTCTAGGTGAGTATCTATATTAAAATGATATTATCTTCTATATAGTGAGGTTAACAATTAAGATAATGTTTTAACCTCTACTCACCAGGACATGGAGTTGGCTTCCAACAAGGTGACCGAGGGCGGCACTGGCTGGGTTAGGGTAAAGTAAAATAATCCACTGCCCCGGGAAGGACCCGGAACCAGCGTTGTGCACGGGCCAGCCACTCAGGCCTCATTTTCAGCCTTCTCCACTATGACGGTCGACCAGTGTCACCTGTTTAGAGTTTAAGAGCTAAAGACTCCGCTTTTAGCTAAGCTGTTGTAAAGACCCTCCATGAGCCGAGATACCCGCTTAAGGGTTAAAATTAAAATCAGGGCCTGGGGGTTGAGGTTCGGGGTCATTTCTAGTTAAAGTCACGCCATTATACACAAAGGCTGAAGTGTTTTGAGCTAAGTAAAGTTACAGTAAATGCCTGTGGCTTTAAGGTCAAACATAGGCACCGAGTAAGGTGAGGGTTTTGGAAAAGGGGTAAGGTTGAAGACATTAAGGGTAACGGTCCCGGGACAGGGTCCAAGGCAAGGAACTTTGGGGATAGGATGGGTATGGGGATAGGTTGGGAAGACTCGGTTCCCTGCAGACCTGGAACCTAAAGTTAAAAGTCCGAGGTCAACTAGGTTTACGGTTAATGTTTAGACTTTAAACATTGTATTTGAAACTAATAGGGTTCTAAGAGTTAGGATTAAAACTGACGGTTATGTTCTGAGTTTAAGGTTTAGGCGTAGGGTTCAAAACTGACGGTTATGTTTTAGGTTTGAAGTTTAGGATTAGGATTCTAAATAAGCGGCTGAAGACACTGACGGTTATATTTTGGGTTCAGGTATGAGAGACGCACTAAATCCTTTTTAAGGTTAAAGGTGTGAGCTAAGATTAAGGTACCCTTTAACCCAACGACATCCTAAATTGTGAGACACGTCATCAGTAGTAAACCATAGAGTCACAGGGTGTTTCGGCCTTTTATTACTAGACACCCTCTTCTATGGCGGCCGGCCGTAGGTCGATCAGTCCTAGGCCCGTGTCTCATAACCAATTGAATAAGTAATTTATGTTTATTAATTTATTGATTTAAAATTTAAATTTTAATAAATGAACCTTTTTAAAGTCCTATTTATAATACTGGTGTAATTAAAGAATATAGAACTAAGGTTTAATTTTATTGAAATTATCCTAATACAACCTGAACCATCATGCAATTACTTCTAAAGTATTATTTGTTAGGGTTAGGGTTAGGGTTAGGGTTAGGGTTAGGGTTAGGGTTAGGGTTAGGGTTAGGGTTAGGGTTAGGGTTAGGGTTAGGGTTAGGGTTAGGGTTAGGGTTAGGGTTAGGGTTAGGGTTAGGGTTAGGGTTAGGGTTAGGGTTAGGGTTAGGGTTAGGGTTAGGGTTAGGGTTAGGGTTAGGGTTAGGGTTAGGGTTAGGGTTAGGGTTAGGGTTAGGGTTAGGGTTAGGGTTAGGGTTAGGGTTAGGGTTAGGGTTAGGGTTAGGGTTAGGGTTAGGGTTAGGGTTAGGGTTAGGGTTAGGGTTAGGGTTAGGGTTAGGGTTAGGGTTAGGGTTAGGGTTAGGGTTAGGGTTAGGGTTAGGGTTAGGGTTAGGGTTAGGGTTAGGGTTAGGGTTAGGGTTAGGGTTAGGGTTAGGGTTAGGGTTAGGGTTAGGGTTAGGGTTAGGGTTAGGGTTAGGGTTAGGGTTAGGGTTAGGGTTAGGGTTAGGGTTAGGGTTAGGGTTAGGGTTAGGGTTAGGGTTAGGGTTAGGGTTAGGGTTAGGGTTAGGGTTAGGGTTAGGGTTAGGGTTAGGGTTAGGGTTAGGGTTAGGGTTAGGGTTAGGGTTAGGGTTAGGGTTAGGGTTAGGGTTAGGGTTAGGGTTAGGGTTAGGGTTAGGGTTAGGGTTAGGGTTAGGGTTAGGGTTAGGGTTAGGGTTAGGGTTAGGGTTAGGGTTAGGGTTAGGGTTAGGGTTAGGGTTAGGGTTAGGGTTAGGGTTAGGGTTAGGGTTAGGGTTAGGGTTAGGGTTAGGGTTAGGGTTAGGGTTAGGGTTAGGGTTAGGGTTAGGGTTAGGGTTAGGGTTAGGGTTAGGGTTAGGGTTAGGGTTAGGGTTAGGGTTAGGGTTAGGGTTAGGGTTAGGGTTAGGGTTAGGGTTAGGGTTAGGGTTAGGGTTAGGGTTAGGGTTAGGGTTAGGGTTAGGGTTAGGGTTAGGGTTAGGGTTAGGGTTAGGGTTAGGGTTAGGGTTAGGGTTAGGGTTAGGGTTAGGGTTAGGGTTAGGGTTAGGGTTAGGGTTAGGGTTAGGGTTAGGGTTAGGGTTAGGGTTAGGGTTAGGGTTAGGGTTAGGGTTAGGGTTAGGGTTAGGGTTAGGGTTAGGGTTAGGGTTAGGGTTAGGGTTAGGGTTAGGGTTAGGGTTAGGGTTAGGGTTAGGGTTAGGGTTAGGGTTAGGGTTAGGGTTAGGGTTAGGGTTAGGGTTAGGGTTAGGGTTAGGGTTAGGGTTAGGGTTAGGGTTAGGGTTAGGGTTAGGGTTAGGGTTAGGGTTAGGGTTAGGGTTAGGGTTAGGGTTAGGGTTAGGGTTAGGGTTAGGGTTAGGGTTAGGGTTAGGGTTAGGGTTAGGGTTAGGGTTAGGGTTAGGGTTAGGGTTAGGGTTAGGGTTAGGGTTAGGGTTAGGGTTAGGGTTAGGGTTAGGGTTAGGGTTAGGGTTAGGGTTAGGGTTAGGGTTAGGGTTAGGGTTAGGGTTAGGGTTAGGGTTAGGGTTAGGGTTAGGGTTAGGGTTAGGGTTAGGGTTAGGGTTAGGGTTAGGGTTAGGGTTAGGGTTAGGGTTAGGGTTAGGGTTAGGGTTAGGGTTAGGGTTAGGGTTAGGGTTAGGGTTAGGGTTAGGGTTAGGGTTAGGGTTAGGGTTAGGGTTAGGGTTAGGGTTAGGGTTAGGGTTAGGGTTAGGGTTAGGGTTAGGGTTAGGGTTAGGGTTAGGGTTAGGGTTAGGGTTAGGGTTAGGGTTAGGGTTAGGGTTAGGGTTAGGGTTAGGGTTAGGGTTAGGGTTAGGGTTAGGGTTAGGGTTAGGGTTAGGGTTAGGGTTAGGGTTAGGGTTAGGGTTAGGGTTAGGGTTAGGGTTAGGGTTAGGGTTAGGGTTAGGGTTAGGGTTAGGGTTAGGGTTAGGGTTAGGGTTAGGGTTAGGGTTAGGGTTAGGGTTAGGGTTAGGGTTAGGGTTAGGGTTAGGGTTAGGGTTAGGGTTAGGGTTAGGGTTAGGGTTAGGGTTAGGGTTAGGGTTAGGGTTAGGGTTAGGGTTAGGGTTAGGGTTAGGGTTAGGGTTAGGGTTAGGGTTAGGGTTAGGGTTAGGGTTAGGGTTAGGGTTAGGGTTAGGGTTAGGGTTAGGGTTAGGGTTAGGGTTAGGGTTAGGGTTAGGGTTAGGGTTAGGGTTAGGGTTAGGGTTAGGGTTAGGGTTAGGGTTAGGGTTAGGGTTAGGGTTAGGGTTAGGGTTAGGGTTAGGGTTAGGGTTAGGGTTAGGGTTAGGGTTAGGGTTAGGGTTAGGGTTAGGGTTAGGGTTAGGGTTAGGGTTAGGGTTAGGGTTAGGGTTAGGGTTAGGGTTAGGGTTAGGGTTAGGGTTAGGGTTAGGGTTAGGGTTAGGGTTAGGGTTAGGGTTAGGGTTAGGGTTAGGGTTAGGGTTAGGGTTAGGGTTAGGGTTAGGGTTAGGGTTAGGGTTAGGGTTAGGGTTAGGGTTAGGGTTAGGGTTAGGGTTAGGGTTAGGGTTAGGGTTAGGGTTAGGGTTAGGGTTAGGGTTAGGGTTAGGGTTAGGGTTAGGGTTAGGGTTAGGGTTAGGGTTAGGGTTAGGGTTAGGGTTAGGGTTAGGGTTAGGGTTAGGGTTAGGGTTAGGGTTAGGGTTAGGGTTAGGGTTAGGGTTAGGGTTAGGGTTAGGGTTAGGGTTAGGGTTAGGGTTAGGGTTAGGGTTAGGGTTAGGGTTAGGGTTAGGGTTAGGGTTAGGGTTAGGGTTAGGGTTAGGGTTAGGGTTAGGGTTAGGGTTAGGGTTAGGGTTAGGGTTAGGGTTAGGGTTAGGGTTAGGGTTAGGGTTAGGGTTAGGGTTAGGGTTAGGGTTAGGGTTAGGGTTAGGGTTAGGGTTAGGGTTAGGGTTAGGGTTAGGGTTAGGGTTAGGGTTAGGGTTAGGGTTAGGGTTAGGGTTAGGGTTAGGGTTAGGGTTAGGGTTAGGGTTAGGGTTAGGGTTAGGGTTAGGGTTAGGGTTAGGGTTAGGGTTAGGGTTAGGGTTAGGGTTAGGGTTAGGGTTAGGGTTAGGGTTAGGGTTAGGGTTAGGGTTAGGGTTAGGGTTAGGGTTAGGGTTAGGGTTAGGGTTAGGGTTAGGGTTAGGGTTAGGGTTAGGGTTAGGGTTAGGGTTAGGGTTAGGGTTAGGGTTAGGGTTAGGGTTAGGGTTAGGGTTAGGGTTAGGGTTAGGGTTAGGGTTAGGGTTAGGGTTAGGGTTAGGGTTAGGGTTAGGGTTAGGGTTAGGGTTAGGGTTAGGGTTAGGGTTAGGGTTAGGGTTAGGGTTAGGGTTAGGGTTAGGGTTAGGGTTAGGGTTAGGGTTAGGGTTAGGGTTAGGGTTAGGGTTAGGGTTAGGGTTAGGGTTAGGGTTAGGGTTAGGGTTAGGGTTAGGGTTAGGGTTAGGGTTAGGGTTAGGGTTAGGGTTAGGGTTAGGGTTAGGGTTAGGGTTAGGGTTAGGGTTAGGGTTAGGGTTAGGGTTAGGGTTAGGGTTAGGGTTAGGGTTAGGGTTAGGGTTAGGGTTAGGGTTAGGGTTAGGGTTAGGGTTAGGGTTAGGGTTAGGGTTAGGGTTAGGGTTAGGGTTAGGGTTAGGGTTAGGGTTAGGGTTAGGGTTAGGGTTAGGGTTAGGGTTAGGGTTAGGGTTAGGGTTAGGGTTAGGGTTAGGGTTAGGGTTAGGGTTAGGGTTAGGGTTAGGGTTAGGGTTAGGGTTAGGGTTAGGGTTAGGGTTAGGGTTAGGGTTAGGGTTAGGGTTAGGGTTAGGGTTAGGGTTAGGGTTAGGGTTAGGGTTAGGGTTAGGGTTAGGGTTAGGGTTAGGGTTAGGGTTAGGGTTAGGGTTAGGGTTAGGGTTAGGGTTAGGGTTAGGGTTAGGGTTAGGGTTAGGGTTAGGGTTAGGGTTAGGGTTAGGGTTAGGGTTAGGGTTAGGGTTAGGGTTAGGGTTAGGGTTAGGGTTAGGGTTAGGGTTAGGGTTAGGGTTAGGGTTAGGGTTAGGGTTAGGGTTAGGGTTAGGGTTAGGGTTAGGGTTAGGGTTAGGGTTAGGGTTAGGGTTAGGGTTAGGGTTAGGGTTAGGGTTAGGGTTAGGGTTAGGGTTAGGGTTAGGGTTAGGGTTAGGGTTAGGGTTAGGGTTAGGGTTAGGGTTAGGGTTAGGGTTAGGGTTAGGGTTAGGGTTAGGGTTAGGGTTAGGGTTAGGGTTAGGGTTAGGGTTAGGGTTAGGGTTAGGGTTAGGGTTAGGGTTAGGGTTAGGGTTAGGGTTAGGGTTAGGGTTAGGGTTAGGGTTAGGGTTAGGGTTAGGGTTAGGGTTAGGGTTAGGGTTAGGGTTAGGGTTAGGGTTAGGGTTAGGGTTAGGGTTAGGGTTAGGGTTAGGGTTAGGGTTAGGGTTAGGGTTAGGGTTAGGGTTAGGGTTAGGGTTAGGGTTAGGGTTAGGGTTAGGGTTAGGGTTAGGGTTAGGGTTAGGGTTAGGGTTAGGGTTAGGGTTAGGGTTAGGGTTAGGGTTAGGGTTAGGGTTAGGGTTAGGGTTAGGGTTAGGGTTAGGGTTAGGGTTAGGGTTAGGGTTAGGGTTAGGGTTAGGGTTAGG
>CM060119.1:36712211-36729694 GCA_030522415.1 Channallabes apus | reverse complement strand
TCAACAAGCCTTTGTGGATACAAGGTATCTGCCAGTGTTCAAGATCGGCATCCAGTGATGAACATTGGAGTCTAGAATAGGGTTTTTTTTGTTCTAATTGTGACAATAGTAACTGACTTTTTACTGGCAAGGGAGTGGTAGTCATGTGCATTTAACACATCCAGTAGGTCATCCTTATCAACAGTCTCAAAAGATTCCAGAGCAGACATACTGCAGAAAGCTTGCAGTCACACTCCTAGAACATACTGGAGATTATATATATATATATATATATAGAGAGAGAGAGAGAGAGAGAGAGAGAGAGAGAGCTTCTTCCAAACACGTGAGCGGGAGAAACAATGGAAAACAGACTGGGGCAGTGGTGGCTCAGTGTGTTAATGCTCGGAGTTACTGATTGGAAGGTTGGCGATTCGAGTCCCAGCTCTGCCTGGTTTGCCCCTGTTGTGCCCTTGAGCAAGCCCTGTCTGCCCCTACATACTTACAAGAAGCTGGTATATGCAAAGAAAAAGAAATGTCACTGTGCATTATAGTATGTGTGATGAATAAAGGCTGAACATTAGTTATACAGTTTATTGTGTATATACAGTAGTGTAGATATAAATAATGTAGAATAGCCTGTGTGTGATTCAGTCAGTTTCAGTGTTGGTGTTTAATATCAATTAAATAATTATGTTTATTTAAAAAATATATATATAAAATTTCTAAATTGTGCTCGACAATAAATTATCATAGAAATAAAACAGTCACATTTAGTTTTTATTTTCATGTTCATTCACCAGGAAAACCTGAAATAGACTCACACACGCACACACACACAACACCATACACAACACACGCACACACACACACACACACATTCAACCCATAAACAAAAAGAGCAATCCAAAAATCCTCAAGTTTATATAAAGCTATAACTTTACCATAAAATTCACAAAATACCATGATTTGTTTTTCTTCTTGCCATATAAGAAAAATATATATACAAAAGAAAAATTGAGCAAAACATTACTGTGCTCATTCTGTCTTAATATTGCACTAAAATCTACCAAGCAAATAGAGATTGTGTTAACATCTTTTCATTCAAATAAAATCACCAAAGTCTGTTATTTATCATGGGGAGCCTAAATGTTTGGATAAGACTGTGATAAAGATTGATGTTAGCATAGCACACTTCAGAATCAGTTTATCTAACACACCCTTTCCAAATGTAGAATAACTAATGTACATCATAATATGTGTAATGTAGAATAATAAACTATTAAGGCAAGGAATCAAAATGTTTACATTTACAATTTAACGTAAATACTTGGTTAAGGCTATAAAACACAACACACACACACACACACACACACACAAAAGAATGTGTGTATGGCTTTGAGAAGTCTCCTGAAGGTTAAAGGTTAAAGCTAAGCTTTTATTCCACTAGGAGGGAAAAAGAGAAACAAACAGTCCATAAACCTTCCTGCTAACAAAGGTTTTGCTAATAATTGTATAATCGTATGTAATAATAAGTGAAATATTTAATGCTATGAACTAAGAAATTAGGATATATTATTATTATTATTATTATTATGTAGGTGATATTGGTTTAATCCATCAGGTCTTTTAGAATTTCTCAGATAAATATTTAGAATGCTTATAAGTGTCATGTCTTCCATACTAAGGATGCGAACGCAGATGCAGGGTGAAGTATAATGAATTTATTGAACAAAAAGAGCGCCACTCTGGTGTCTTTCCCAGGCTGGGGCTGCAGGTGGCACGGCTATCTTTAACAAATGACAATAAAGTAACACTCAATCCTTGAGATGAACACCGAGATGATCGTCTTTCAGTCTCTACCTTGGTGAAGGTTCTTTCCACACTATGAGCCCACGCCTGCAGACACTGATCAGTCCTGGGAGGAAGATAAACACACACACACACACACAGAGGGTTAGAAACGTAGACATGAATGTGCACACCTTAATGGGGAACAATTACACACGTAGACACACACGGGGGAGACAAAGCGACGGCTCAGTAATCCGGTGAGCCAGATCTTCCTCCCCAGGGCTGATGTGGCTCAGGTGTGACAATAAGAAAGTGTGATGGTTTTAGTTATTGAGCAGATTTCTTTTGGTCAGGTTTCCTTTAATTAAGAAAAAAATAAATAAGTGCACACCTGCTCTAAGGTAAAGAGCGATTAAAAATATACAGTGTAAGGTACTTGCTTGTCATTAGACCACCAGAGGGAGACACTCTATTTTATAATACTGTTTTCTGTTAGAAAATTGGTGTTGTGCGTTCAACTAATGTGTGTAAACAAATGTATAATGAAACATATACAGTTTGTCTCAATATCTCTGTTAAACACAACTGTTTGTACAAACCGGATTCCAAAAAAGTTGGGACACTAAACAAATTGTGAATAAAAGCTGAATGCAATGATGTGGAGATGGCGAATGTCAATATGTTATTCAGAATAGAACATAGATGACGGATCAAAAGTTTAATCCGAGAAAATGTATCATTTTAAAGGAAAAATATGTTGATTCCAAATTTCACTGTGTTGTGGGAGAAAATTCTTCCACCTGTTGAAAGTTGCCTATAATTTAAAATATCAAACAGTTAACAAATTACTTACAATTAAAATTAAAGAAGATTTCAGACGCCACACAGAACTGGAAGAAGTAAGAGGATTTATTGCAGCAATAAAACCCAGTGAGCCGCACTTGCAATGCTTAGGTCATAAATACAAGCACTGTCAAGAGCAGACTGACTTCACAGTAAAAACATACACCTTTTATACACTTCATGAGAAGGAGGGGGGGGGGGGTCCCGGGGAATTTCCCGACCCCTCCTCTATACACTCTTTTATTTGCTGACCACATCAAATTTTTTATTCCATTATAATCCAGTTCTATCAATTGTTTTATTCCAGTTTCTATCAATTAATTCTTCTATTATAATTATATTTATCTTATCTTGTACCATTACATCATACACCTCGCTATCTGACTCCTCTCCATGCTCATAACTTTCTCCATCATAATTTATTTTCATTAATAATTATTTTCTATTATCTTTACACTTTTCATATCTTTTTATAAAAATATAGGGGTGTTGCTTGTTTTCAAGACTTTTTCCTCGTGTTTCTTTGGTTTATTCTTCATTTCTCAAAAGACCAGTCATGGGTAAGCATCTCCTTTATACTACTGTACTTAATTTATTTATTATTTATTACTTATTTGCCTTATTTTACCCTATTCAATGTTTTTATACATTTTATTCTATTTTATAGCTAACTGCAACTTCTCCATGGATGACATCACCCCTGTGGATCACTCGGACAGCCAGGGCAGTTCAGATCGTGTTCCTTCTGAGGACTTTTATTTCTGTCGATGCTTTTTACCCCTTGTGTTTTGTATTTTACGTCGGGCTTTTATACTTTGTATTTTATATTATTATCATGTAGATACGCTTACTGTATTTTATCCTGTGTCTTACTCTTATTAAATATGTTATTCATAAACCCTCTGTGGCTCTGATTTATTTCTTGTCTGTCCATCCAGTCTGTGGCCAAGGCCATTTTCACACACACATAGGGGAAACCCCTGCTCTGTGTCTCTTCCTTATCACTCTGCGCGCACACATTCTGTTGGCAGATTCCGGCCACCTGCGCACAGACACATACACACATTGTCTCCTGATCCTTCTGAATTTTGGTTTTAATGTATGATTGATTGCGTAATCACCCCGTCAGCCCCCCTCTCTTATCAAGTTTCCACGGCCTGACCATCCGTTCTTTCCCTCATTAATCTTTTCAGGTTCGTCCAATTATTTTTGGTTTCTGGTCTTATGTCTCCCTTATCTTATCTTCTGTCCTTGGTTTTGTTGGCTGCTCCTGGTCTTTTCTACAGTTCTCAAGAGACGGACCATGTATAAGCATCTCTTTACTTGGTATTATGTAGATGCACATACTAGTTTATTTTTCCTACTTTATTAAGCTCTGTATTCTTAATATCTGATCGTGTGTCTTTTAGATCTTTGTCTGTGATTTTACTTAAACATGTGTACGTGTATCTATCACTTGTTTTAATCCTTCATTAAGTGTGTGCGCTCACACTCTGCCAAGTCCGACACCTGGCGCCTTATCTTGTCTATGCTTTACGACCTGTCATGCTCCCCAGTTTCTAGGGACTTTCCAGTCTCTCTCTATTTTCGCTGTTCCTAACTCTTGTCCTCTCTTTTATACTATAATGGTACACTTATAGTTCTTTTTATATTTCTACTTGCATAAATATATGTTGATCAAAATTTGCTTACAGTGTCAACAAATCCCAAAAAAGTTGGGACAAGGCCATTTTCACCACTGTGTGGCGTCTCCCCTTCTTCTTACAACACTCAACAGACGTCTGGGGACCGAGGAGACCAGTTTCTCAAGTTTAGAAATAGGAATGCTCTCCCATTCTTGTCTAATACAGGCCTCTAACTGTTCAATCGTCTTGGGCCTTCTTTGTCGCACCTTCCTCTTTATGATGCGCCAAATGTTCTCTATAGGGGAAAGATCTGAACTGCAGACTGGCCATTTCAGTACCCGGATCCTTCTCCTACGCAGCCATGATGTTGTGATTGATGCAGAATGTGGTCTGGCATTATCTTGTTGAAAAATGCAGGGTCTTGACGTCTGGATGGGAGCATATGTTGTTCTAGAACCTGAATATAATTTTCTGCATTGATGGTGCCTTTCCAGATATGCAAGCTGCCCATGCCACACGCACTCATGCATACCATCAGAGATGCAGGCTTCTGAACTGAGCGTCGATAACAACTTGGGTTGTCCTTGTCCTCTTTGGTCCGGATGACATGGCGTCCCACATTTCCAACAAGAACTTGGAATCGTGACTCGTCTGACCACAGAACAGTCTTCCATTTTGCCACACTCCATTTTAAATGATCCCTGGCCCAATGAAAACGCCTGTGCTTGTGGATCTTGCTTAGAAATGGCTTCTTCTTTGCACTGTAGAGTTTCAGCTGGCGACGGCGGATGGCACGGTGGATTGTGTTCACTGACGATGGTTTCTGGAAGTATTCCTGAGCCCATTCTGTGATTTCCTTTACAGTAGCATTCCTGTTTGTGGTGCAGTGTCGTTTAAGGGCCCGGAGATCACGGGCATCCAGTATGGTTTTACGCCCTTGACCCTTACGCACAGAGATTGTTCCAGATTCTCTGAATCTTCGGATGATATTATGCACAGTTGATGATGATAACTGCAAAGTCTTTGCAATTTTTCGTTTTGTGATCCTCTACCCGTCTTGGCTTCTGAGAGACACTGCCACTCTGAGAAGCTCTTTTTATACCCAATCATGTTGCCAATTAACCTAATTACTGTTAATTGGTCTTCCAGCTCTTCGTTATGCTCAAATGTACTTTTTCCAGCCTCTTATTGCTACTTGTCCCAACTTTTTTGGGATTTGTTGACACGGTGAAATTTGGAATCAACATATTTTTCCTTTAAAATGATACATTTTCTCGGATTAAACTTTTGTTCCGTGATTTATGTTCTATTCTGAATAAAATATTGACATTTGCCATCTCCACATCATTGCATTCAGTTTTTATTCACAATTTGTTTAGTGTCCCAACTTTTTTGGAATCCAAAAAACCACTAACCGCTAACCACTACACCACCGTGCCGCCAATATGAAAATAATGTTAATTAAAAAAAAATATTAAAAATAATTAGTCTTATTGTGTGCATGGCTGGGTGTAAATAGTTTAGGTCAGGACACTAAAATCTTCAACACACTTTGTTATTCCTGACTCCATATCCACTGATGTTCTGAGTTTGTGCTGAATGGAGAGAATAGCGAGTGCAGAACAGCCTCTCCTGTGACCTGAGGTGACCTGAGGTGACCTGTGACTATCTGATGCACAGGCGTGATACCTTCCACAGATCCTATTAATAGTCTGTTCTTCTCCCGTTAGTTCAGTTTGTTCTGTCACGCTGCGTGAGCCTTGGCCATCCATGACCCTGTCACCAGTTCACAAGTTTTCCTTCCTTGGATCACTTTTGCTATGTCCTGACCACTGCAGTCCACAAGAGCTGCAGTTTGGAGCTTCTCTCACCCAGTTCTCTAGTCACTCAAATCTTTATGTTTGTCCAGTTCTTCTGATTCCAGCACATCAACTTCTGGAAAATAAAGATTTGCAAGATATAGAAGATGTAGATAGTGTTAGAAGGTCCAAACTGTAATGTCTAGACCACGGGGTCAGAGCAACTCCAAACCTGCAGCTTTTGTGGGATGTTGCCAGGATGTCGTGGCCAGGACAAACCAAACGTGATCTAAGAAATGAAAAGCGGTGAGATGGAGTCAGGGTCGTGCACATGGGGAGCGAAGGGTTAATGCTGCTTCCAATAGAAAGTTGTCCGATACAGAGGACATTTTACTGTTTTACTGGCAAACGGAGACCTAATCAATATTAAGTGGGTGGTCATAATGTTATGGCTGACTAGTGTAAGTTCCTGATTCACTTACATTAGAAAGATTTAAACAATAGTTCCCCCCCTTCAGCCGTCTCCTTTTTCTCTTACTTTTAAACAACAACAAGGCAAAAGACACAGCCGTGTGTACAGTTCCTGTGTAACTATTATTATTATTAACATTATAATACAGTGTACAGAGCACATTATAAACCTTACAAGCAGCACTACTGTCACTACCACTGCTAGAGAAAATTAATCAACAACTCTGAGCAGTCACAATCAGTTGTACCATAATAATAATAATAATAATAATAATAATAAATACAGTAGTTATTACGGTTGGTATTTGATGGACATTACAGTCGGGTAAACGGGAAACCTTTTTAGATTTAAACCTAAAAACATGTTTTGTAAAGATAAGGTTGCATTTGCACCAAACACATCATTTTGTCAAACACCACTGTTTGTTAAAAGGTAGCAACCACTTTTCACCACCTCCTGATATAATTGATACGACCTTTATTTAAAGCTAAAGTTACTTTCAAAATGTATTAAATTTTCGAAAACTTTATTTTGGTTTGTATTGTAGACATTAGTGTTTATATCAGAAATACAAACTTTTATCCCAGTATCTCTGATCATTTGAATTATTGTAAGGAAATCATATTATAAGAAATAATGGTGACTGAAAGGACAGTTTGTGAAGCTGTTTAATAAAACCTCAAAATGACGACCGCACTGTGGCTCAGTGACGCACCAAAGCAAATTTGAAATCGTGCAGCTTTAATCCATTATACATTATTATCTATTATCCATTATTATCTATTATACATTATTAATCATTATACATTATTTGAACTGTTAATGAAAGAAAAGAAAATCTGGTGGCATTCAGATATACAGAAACATCTATTCTCCACATTAAACACTGTCACCCTCTTGATTGACAAACATGTAATGAGGGTGAAGTGTTTTTAAAGATGATAAACTGGTTAACTGGGTTATTTGTGGCGAAGGTCATTAATGAAACATTACAAAATAAAGTAATAACTTAGACGTGAATCCTGTTCTTGGTTTGAGTCGGTAAAACTTCATTTCTATATATTTTTTTTGTGCATGTGAATTGGGATCCGCTTGTGTGTCTTTTGTGTGAATTATTTAGAAGACTGATTTGCTTCCATACAGAGACTACTCGTAGTTCTAAGACATGTTACAGACTCGTTCAAAAAGAACGAATTGTTTATGAATAACTCATCACTAACACACTGGCCACTTAAACATTTTCAGGCTTAGAGCATGTGTGAGAGGAATTGTGGGAAATTATGTCTTTATTTGAATCTACATATACTGTAGGCTTAATTGGGTTGGCCATCAGAAAATCAACATTCAGTCATAAATATATCATCAAAAATAGGTCTGAACACAAACATTATCTCATTGCTTCACTTCTTGATTAAGAAAAATAAATCTGTATATAGTATTTTAGTTCCTTATAGGTAATGACATTTATACAGAATGTAAAGTTTCCCATTTGCCAGTTTAATTTTAATAAATTCATTAAGGTTTAATACATAAGGTTAGGCTTTAAAAAATAAAGCTAGATTTCAAAATAAAACATTTCTTTTACATTTAGGCAGACGGTCTTATCCAGAGCGACTTACATTTTTACCTCATTACACATCTGAGCAGTTGAGGGTTAAGTTGAGGCTCAGGGGCCCAACAGTGGCAACATGGTGGTTGTGGGGTTTGAACCTGTGACCTTCCGAACCGTAGTCCAACGCCTTAACCACTGAGCTACACCTGGCCCTATAAAACATTTATCTGTTACAAAGCAATTTCGTAGTTTATTCATTACCAATCTGCAGCTCCACATATCTTCATTTACACATGGTTGATTAAAAGATTAAACTGTCCCTGGCTACTTTATTACCCATAGAATACTTATTTTATTATACATACTTAAAATTAAATACATACTTTATTACCATAAAATAATACTTTCTTTTTGCAATTCTAAAGCAGAAGATTTGCACATTGCAGTTTCCCACAGGGGTGAAATATACGTGCGGTGGTAGCCAGCACAGCGGGACGCAGAAAAGTGCTCCACTACATACAACTAACAATAAATAGTTTTCACATTTCAGACCTACTAACCCTCCCCTCCATCTTCCCGTACGTGAAGAGTAAGATCAAATATATTATAAAAGTACTGAACACTCTTTAGGATAGATGGCACTGTTTGTCAGAGAACCCCAGCCCTTAAACCCCAAAGCAGTTTTTTGCCATTCTTTGCATTATTATGTTTTATGTAAATATATAGGAGTCAGGATTGTGCAGTAGAGAGAGACATTTTTTCCAGCACAACCAAGACAATATAATGAACTCAATTTTATTTCATTTTAACTAAATATACACACATGACTGAGGAAAAAAAATAAAAATTAAGGATCATATAGGCAAGAAATAGAACAGATTTATAAGATCACATCTTCTTCTTCGTCTTTGTCTTTGGGCTGTTCCCTTTCAGGTGTCGCCACAGCGAATCATCTGCCTCCATCTAACCCTATCCTCTGCATCCTCTTCTCTCACACCAACTAACTTCATGTCCTCTCTCACTGCATCCATAAATCTCCTCTTTGGTCTTCCTCTAGACCTCCTGCCTGGCAGTTCCAACCTCAGCATCCTTCTACCGATATATTCACACTCTCTCCTCTGAACATGTCCAAACCACCTCAATCTGGCCTCTCTGACTTTATCTCCAAACATCTAACATGGGTTGTCCCTCTGATGAACTCATTCTTGATCCTATCCATCCTTGTCACTCCCAAAGAGAACCTCAACATCTTCAGCTCTGCTACCTCTAGCTCTGCCTCCTGTCTTTTCTTCAATGCCACTGTCTCTAAGCTGTAGAGCATCGCTGGTCTCACCACTGTCCTGTACACCTTTCCTTTCATTCTCGCTGATACTCTTTTATCGCACAACACACCTGACACTTTTCTCCACCCATTCCAACCTGCCTGTACTCGTCTCTTCACCTCCTTTGAACACTCTCCGTTGCTCTCGACCGTTGACCCTAAGTACTTAAAATCCTGCACCTTCTTTACCTCTGCTCCCTGTAGCCTCACTGTTCCTCTTGGGTTCTTCTCATTCACACACATGTATTCCGTCTTGCTGCGGCTAACCTTCATTCCTCTGCTTTCCAGAGCGTACCTCCACCTCTCCAAATTTTCCTCTACCTGTTCCCTGCTCTCGCTACAAAGCACAATGTCATCTGCAAACATCATAGACCATGGAGACTCCTGTCTAACTTCATCTGTCATCCTGTCCATCACTAGAGCAAACAAGAAGGGGCTCAGAGCCGATCCTTGATGCAGACCCACCTCCACCTTGAACTATTCTGTCACACCTGCAGCACATCTCACCACCGTCTTAGCACCCTCATACATGTCCTGCACCACACTAACATACTTCTCTACCACTCCAGACTTCCTCATACAACACCACAGCTCCTCTCTCGGCACCCGTACAAGATCACGTGTAACCGTACAATAATAATAATAATAATAATAATAATAATAATAATAATAAGTGGAAGAAAAATGTAGGGTTAGGGTTAGCTAACTATGCAGGCTAAAATAAAGTGACATGTGATGAAAACCCTCTCTGTCAGCAAACATACATTTTATATCAAGGACATGATATGCACATTTTTTGTGAGTTCTACATTTTTGCATCGTCATTCTGGTAGTGGTAAAATTTAATTTTTAATTTTTTAAGTAATGATGAGTTTAATTCTACATGACATATCAGCAAACCCAAATGTACAGTTTACAAGCACTGTCTACTTTATGTGTGGGAAACACTGCTTTCGGGAAACAAAAAATATGTGAGTCGCACACAAGACAAATATATCTCTGAGATTTAGAGGTGAAGAGTCACATTTGGGGCAATTTGAGGAGATGCAGAAAATACCTAAATCTCATTCAAGTCTCAAAGATGGCTCATTTCCCAGAGAAAAAAAAGAGATTAACATGTGATCTCATCTTGGAGTTTCCTTTGGTATGGGTAATCAGAGCACACCGACAAAGTAAGAGTATGTTTATAATTCATAAACATGCACTAACGTTTCAATAATGTTTCAATAAAACAATTCTAATTATAAATCTAATGTTTTTTGTCTTCAGTACAATATACATGGTCTATTCATACAGTTGTGTTCAAAATAATAGCAGTGTGTTGAAAAAAGTGAGTAATTCTCCATATCCATATAATAACTTTTCATTTAAATCATATAAATGCATCGGACTCCGGCACATTCTATTCTGAATCACAACATGAAGAAAAATGTGATAAATGTATGGAAGTATATTAGTGTCAAAATTCCTCAAAGCAAAATAGCTTTGAGGAATTTTTACAAAATAAGTTTGTATTTCTGATATAAACACTAATGTCTACAATACAAACCAAAATAGAGTTTTCAAAAATTTGAAACATTTTGAAAGTAACTTCAAATAAAGGTTGTATTAATTATATCAGGAGGTGGTGAAAAGTGGTTGCTAAAAATGTTCTTCATTCATGCATTCATTACAGAATTACATGAACTGAAAAAAAAAACTTGTTGCAATAAAAAAAAATTATTTTTCTGCATTGCAGTTTGATCTGAATTGAAAAAAAATCCTTAGAGCATTTACAATGTTTGAAATTTTTTCCACTGCAATTTATTGTGTTTGTATATTTCAAGTGAAAATTTAATTCAAGCATTTAAAATTCAATGCAAAAATATTCAAGTTAATAAATTACTGTTCAAAAATATTTTCAAGTGTTAAGAATAAATTCATTATTTTTCAATCTTACAAATTCAGGTTGACAACATTGAGGTAATAAAGTGTTTTGGAACTTTAAAGAAGCACAAAACCTCGATAGGGAGGAACGCTGTGCTCTATGCCACTTACGCCAGAACAACAATACAATCTTTAAGCCAGCAGGTAAAGGCATAAGTAGAAGAAGCTGATCAACCAATTTTTCCAAAAAACTTTTCAGAAATAAAAAAAAAACATTTTTGAACATGGTTATATAAATGAAAAACAGGAAACTTACCTGATGGGACCGGACAATCCATGCCCCATCCACTTCTATCTCCTTCCTAAAATACATAAGAAACAGCAATCATGGAGCATTCCCTTCGAGATGCCCTCAGGCCGACCCAATTGTTTCTGTAACAACAATTCCTGCTGGTTTCCTCCTTTGCTATGGATGTAGACAGGCTTTATACCAATTCTGACACATCAACTGGACTAGAGGCTGTCAAAGTGTGGTTTGCTAGATACCCAGATAAAAATAGACCTGATGAGGATTATAGAAATAAAACTGATAGAAATTAATATAAATAAAAGTGACTTTTAATTTAACTCTAAACACTATATCCAGGTTAGAGGTACAGCCATCGGTAAGCCAACATTTGGCACATTGGGAGGAATATTGGAACATCGGCATACTAAACCTCTCTATTATTACAGGTTCTTGGATAATATCTGGGGAGTCTGAAGACAAGCTGAAGAGGAATTCAAACAAATCACTAATTTTCATCAATCCATTAAAATTAAATACACCCTCCACAAACCAGAAGTTAACTTCCTGGACACTATAAATTTATATGTGAAAATGATGGCTTAACTTAACTCCAGCATGTATTACTATCTGTGAGAAGCAATGGAAGCCTAAGGCCCTGGGATTAGCTGCCCTGGGATACACTTAACCACTGCCGCTGGCGCCCCCTAAAGGCCTAGCTAATTTCACATGCTCTAGTATATAATCTCCTATAACCAGAACTCTTTTGGGCTCTGCAGTGGTGCTTCACCAAGGAAAGCAAACCTGTTGGACGCATCAAATGAAGAGGAATAGTGAGCACCCGGTAGTCCAGGCTTAGCATTTTGCTTTGGCTGAGCGAGTATGCCTAACTGTTATCTCTCCTCTCCTGGTCTCTCCTGAGCTGCCAGTGATCCAGACCCCTTCTGGATCTGTCTGACTCATCCTGGTACCCTGCTTCTGGTTGAGGTTCTAGTCAAATGGATGCCCCATGTGGTCTGTCTGGGATGTGTGTGGTGACTGGACGGTTCCACTTTACCATGAAGACGGTCCAGTCCTCAACTTGTGAACGCAGTTGCTTGATAGTTCAGGACTGGAATTTCCTACATGACTTCTCTCTTTAAAGGTTACATACACCCTTAGACTGCTCGCTCCATTTTACCTCCACACGGACTGAATGCTGGTATATTATTATCAGCTTAACATCAACCCCAGTGCATAAGCTCATTTGTTGTGCTGCATAACAGTGTGTCTCCGACCACAACACTTCCATAATTTATTTTGAATATGTAAAGCTGCTTTGTGACTGACAACTGTTAAAAGTGCCATACAGTACAGATAAAATTTAATACACATACAAGGTTTTCTTTGCTTGTTTCGACTTCAACATACTAACAGGTTACAACAGCGGAGATTTGTTGCAATAGCCTTCCCATATTCAATTTTCAAACACACTTTGCTTTTAATTCAAATACTTATTTAATTACATTTAAAATACACATTTAATTTAATACGCAAAACACAAGCTAAAAAGGATTTAAATTTCCAAAATGAGTAAAATTACAATGAAGTAGATTACAAGCATGCACTTTTTTTTTAAACCGTTTGAATTACAGCTTGCGTTTGGGCAACACAGTGCGATAGAGTGAAGTTCCTCTTGCTTGGATGAAGGTTACAGTCAGTTTATCATCAGTAACCTCCATGTGAGCAAAGCCACCAAGAGTAGATGATTTACCTGTGAAGAACTTCAGAGAGTCTCGAGGAACAGACTTTCGATGCCTCATGTCTGGGTCAATGAAGTTCCCTGCACCACTCACAACGTAGCCGACACCAGACTCCATGAAGTACTGAAATGGAGAGAAGTTAAGATTCATTACAACCTGCACAATTAGAGCTAAACACTTTACAATACCAAACCCAACACCACCTCAAATTGCTCTATATATTATATAGTCTGCTTTGCAACAATTGTTAAAAGCGCTATACAAATAAAATGTAATATACAGAACTACTTAGCACAGCTGTAGCATTAGCAGCAGAAGTTTAAAATAAATAAATAACAATGTAAAGAAACAGACCTGTACTTGATCAAATTAACAGTAGTTGTAACTACGTATGTTTTCAATAAGTTGAACCATGTGTTAGACCAATATAACACTGTATTCATTGAACGTGATCAATAATGTAACTCATTTGGTTTAATCCGCCCCCACATAGCAACTTTGACATGACAGAAGAGAGCATTTTAAAGATGCAACGATGTTGGACTTGATCTTCTGACCAGTAACTCACCACCTTTACCACTGAGCTTCCATTGTGCATGTTAGTGGTTGACAAAGTCAAAAGGGCGGCACCCAAACCAGTGCAATTCGTCTACACTTAATTTATGAAACTTTGTAAACAGAACCTCTACCCCCCCCCCCCCCCATCCCAAGTAGATACTTCTGCTCAGGATTTATAAACTTACCTGCAAATTGTGATCATGTCCACACAGGTAAGCTGTGGCTTTGTACTTCACCAACAGGGGGCGAAGCCTTCTCAGGAGGCAGTCAGTGGGCCCATGTTTGGACACGGACCAGACAGGATAATGTCCGGCCACGATCAAGAAGTCGGCTGTGGAGCGCCGCATACGGTCCTGCAGCCACAGCAGCTGGCGGTTGGCCGACTCACTGCTCTCGGCTCCACCTGGCTTTCCATCCTGGAAGTCATCGGTGTTTCCACACAGAAGCACCGTGTCCAACATCATCACCTGCAGAGTGGCAGCAGTGTGCGGAATATTGAAGTTCAGGTCATAGTAGTAATGCGGGAAATTCCTGTGAGATAATAAACCCGTGTTAGACAAGAGTGCTGAACTGAAGGAGAAGAGAATTTACACACACACACACACACACACACACACACACACACACACACTTACTGCCTTCAGCTTCCAGGCCATTAAATGAAGGGGAGCAAAGGATGACAGGAAGGGTGATGAAGAGGATGGAAATTATCTCCAAAGCCATCTGTGGAGCCACGGACGCAGTTAGGAATCTAATTTACAAGTTTTACATTTAGAAAAAAAAAAAGAAAAAAAGTATAGACGCCTACAGACAGACAGGTTTCACCTCAGCGTAAAACTAACATTTATTACATTTCAACTAAAGCATTTAACACTTCAAACATATTGAAACAATTACACTTTGATTCAAAATAATTTAATTACATATAAACTATAACATTAATAAAGAATCATCATTAAAATAAACCTCACCATCAGTTTGTTCTTTACCTTCCTGTGACTCTCTCTCTCTCTCTCTCCACACACACACACACAGCCTTTTACTTCCTAGTTTCACCATCAGTTTGTTCTTTACCTTCCTGTGACTCTCTCTCTCTCTCTCTCCACACACACACACACAGCCTTTTACTTCCTAGTTTGAACGAGTCTGTCCTCACACTCAGCTGACACTCATCTGCTAATCTCACACACACACACACACACAGGTTAACTTGTAGACAGGACTGATGAGGTCAGAGATCAGATTAAATCAGAATGTAAGAACTTTATCAGTTTGCTGTTTTTGATGACATCAAACATTATCAGAGTAAACACCAAGTCACACACACACACACACACACACACACAGCGCTCCAGAACAGTCCTGTGATGATTCGGGGATGAAACAAGAAAAAATTTATGGAATTTACTTTGTTTAGACCTGAAACACTTTTATTATAAACACACACACACACTCAGTACACACACTGATTATAAACACACACACACACACACACACACACACACACTCAGTACAGCACTAACACACACTGATTATAAACACACACACACCTTACAGTTATTAATTACATGTAGTATTTATGTATTCATGTTCTACACTGTTTCTCCTGTGCAGGGTCGCGGGGGCCTGAAACCCATGCCATGACGAGGAGGGACTCGAACCCAGGACCTGCAGGTGCAAGGCCACCGTGCTGCCTATATACAGGGTCTAAAGTGTATCATGAATACACACAACAGTTATCTATTGGCTTTTTTTAAGGCTGGAGTTGAGTTACAGCCGCAGTGTGGAACATCGTGTTTCCTCTAGATGTCCGTAGTCGCGGCGCCGCCGTCATGTGACCGTCAGATATATTTAATATATTTTTATGTTGAAGTTTGTTTACACTTTCGGGCCCCCGTGTGTATAAGAATGAGGAATAAAGGTGAACCTCACCTACCTGTGACTCGACCGTCTCGTCTCTCAGCTGGAGCAACGCAACAGTTCCACTTAAAGCTCTTATATATAAACCTGTGTGTGTGTGTGTGTGTGTGTGTGTGTCTCACCCCCATAGTTGTAGTTCTGGGTGTTCTGGTAGCCGTATCCATAATCAGGTCCCACTAGAGACTCCTGGTTCTGCCCAGAGTTCTGGTTCTGCAAGTTCTTCCTGTACTGACCGTACTCGTGACTCTGCTGACTGTAGTATCCGCTGCTGGGGGGCGGGACGGCCTGATACACCGGTGTGTGTGAGTCTGAGACACTCTGGTCCTCCTGAGAACCTACACACACACAGTCATCACATCAGACAGACTAACGTCAGAGTTCAGGGTGAGTACACACACACACACACACACACACACACACACACACACACTAGAACTGAGCAGCAATCCCATAATTACCTTCACAACACATAACACTTTATAACTGTGACATAAAACACACACAGGATCAACAATGTGACAAGTCTCACCTTTAAAAGTGGAGGACTGGGTGATAAATCCTCGGCCCCGCCCTCTTCCCCTGCCACGCCCAGCAGTAAATAAGACTCCACCCATTCCACCATAACTCTATATATACACACACAGTCATCACATTTATATATATATATATATATACACACACACACACACACACACATACACACACACTTTTTTCATTCAGGGTCTGAATACTGTAGGACCAGGTGATATTTCAGTTTTTCTTTTTAATAAATCAGCAAAAATGTCAACAATTCTGTGTTTTTCTGTCTATATGGGATGCTGTGTGTACAATATAACAACGAGTGAAATTGTGTGTGTATGTACATATATGTATATGTGTGTGTATATGTGTGTGTGTGCGCGCGTGTGTGTATGTGTGTGTCGCCACCATGAGTGGGAGTTTCTTCTTCTTCTGACTCTCAGGGTTGTCGTTGGGGAAGAGTTTCTCCAGAGCAGCGTTCGCCTTCGCCACCTTCTTATTAGATCCTGAACCTTCTAACTTCTCTCCATCTACCTCCACCTGAAACACACACACACACACACACACACACACACAGCTATGTTTAATGTCCTCAAGCCCCACTTAATGTGTGTGTTTTTTTTAGTGCAGTGGTTCTCAAACTGTGTGACGCCCACTAGTGGGGAATACAGACATGACAGGTGGGGCGCAATGAACTGGAGGAAATAACAGGAAAGTACCTATTCTAATTCATGCTTTTCTTTATTGATAATGAAGAGCGTACGCTCAAAACAATCACACACAAATAAATGGATCATTAATACAAGTAAATTAAAAATAACATCAGTTGTGGGCCGGGAGAAAAAGTGGAACCATAGTGGAACAATAACTTCGGGCCAACTTGAGCTGCGCTGCTCGAATCACAAACCTGCGCGAGCCACTGGGCAGCGCTGCGCGACTCTGACAGAAATAAACCGCGCCGACCATCAAAATACATTTTCTGGGATGCGCACATACAAACCAGGCATGGCAAGGTGGAAACAATAATAAACAGTCCTGACATTTTAAATAGTTTGTAAATAAAAACATAGTGGGTCGCATTCGAGCGGCGCTGCGCGATCCACCGAGCTGCGCAAATAAACCAGATCATCACTGCGCTATCCAGATAGTCGCGCTGCGCTGTATTTGCGCAGATATTCGGTTCAATCGGGTGCCGCGGTTTCGTCCCACT